>JARACY010002445.1:0-42657 GCA_029255725.1 Scrobipalpa atriplicella
GTTGCTGCTCACTATTTCTTCCATAAAATGGGCATATGGAGTGGAAGTGATTTTGTAATAGTTCGTTCGATTCGAACACGACCAATGTAAAATCGCATCCACACCATATAAGCCGTGCGTTTAAAGAAACGATCTGAAAATCGCGTCGGCCCGCTTCGTGATTGGTCGTCGTCGGGCATTTATAGATCGTTTCATTATGTGCACGGGTTATACACATTTACACCTTTACAGTGCGACAGAGATATCTGTTCAAGTGAGAGAGTCGTCGCTATTGCTGTCACCGCTTCAATCGCTGTCAATATTATTAGCCAAACATTGGTACCAAAAAGTACATGAACAGATATAGTGCGACAAGATAGAGTAGAAATTAAAAAGTAGCAACATCGTCGTGACGTCCCTTTCATATAGCAACGCGGTTTGAAAGGGACGACACGACGATGTTGCTACTTTTTAATTTCTACTCTTATGTGTTTGACTATAAGTCGGTGGCACTGTACAAGCTCACAGCTGCTTAGACTAGGCTGCTTAGGCCATCCGCGCACGCACAGGCAACAAAACTGGAGAAAAGGCAGTTAACACTGAGTATAGGCTGTTTTACTATTGATAATGGATTTCATTGTGTTAAACAATGAAAAAAGGCTCGCATGCGCGTAGCGCGGGGCCCTGCCTGTGAAAACCACAGAACATGTGTGAACCGCCTTAATAGGCCTTAATCTGCTGACGAATAAGGCAATCAGAAATTGCTCACGCGCATTATATTGCTTAGAGTTCTTCAAAAATACCAATAACAATATTAACCTATGCTAACAGGTACGGTTCTAATCGCGAACGCAATAATTAATTATTCAATAATTACCTATTCTTTCCATATTCGGCTTTTACAGGCAGTTTCACGAACCGCGGACATAGGACGAGGCAAAGGTGGTCGTGTCGTGTGGGTTTTATTTTGCAGTATCGCCATCTGTGAACTGCCCTTGACGTGCTTATTATGCGAAGCGTTCATTTTCCCACTGGCAAAAGTGTCCCCAAATCTGGGTTGACGATTGCCAAAAACAAAAAAAAAAAAGTTCATTTTCCCTCCCTTTTGTATGTCTTTTTCTGTTTTGATATTCTCCAGGTCCCGTTCCAGGGCGTTCCTCTAGAGGGCTCTAGACCACTCTAGACTAGTGACCAAGGCTTCACCTCTAGGACTTCACCTAGTGATTTTGACAGTTCTACGCTTCTATATACGTTCAGTGAAAACCGCGACATACTGTTGACCAAAGATATAGGGTTGTGACCGTTATTTGGTTTAGTTTAATTTTTGGCAGCCCATTGTATTTAAGCACCAAAACTTCTAAGAAACAAAAAAGTACATTGAAAGAATGAATCGCGAGCGAAGCGAGCCCGAGATTGTTTATAAAGCCCCGTCTCCAGTACCTACATACATACATAAAATCACACCTGTATCCCTACTGGGGTAGGCAGAGCGTAAACGTCCTAAACAAAGGTCGTTCCGCCACGTCTGACAAGTTGGAGGGTTATTCCAGATATTCTGCATATTGCTATAGTGACAGGTTGTCAGCCCATCGCCTAAATAACAATACTGACAACCTCGAATCCCTTAGCTGACTTTTACAGCATACCCGGGAGGAGATGCGTCTGGAACATTCTATATTTTTCTATCACTCCCAGTCCAGCATGAAGTTTCAACACTAAAATCAAGATCAAAATTTACTTTTGGGTAAACTACTACCAATCTTCGAAAAGGAGTTGTCAGACAATGGTGCCTGGTGGGTTTTTACACCCAATTCCCTCCCTGCTAGCTACGTATGTTGGAGTCCAACTCGCACTTAGCCGTTTACAAAAGCGGAGGTGGCAGTTGTTAACGATAGAGATTGAATGTTTCATCAACTTTTTAGTTTCGGTTCGCTTGGCTTCACGCACCCAAAGTAAAATAAAATAAAAAAACAAAATAAAAAAAAATTACATAATTTATTGTAATCAATCACAGATGTATGTACCTACGGCGCGGCACCGTGTCCAATACATCACTACGAAACCAGCTTACGTATCACCAACAAATGCAACCAATGATTCACCAATCAGACGCACACACTCTCCAACATAACACGGAGATGTTTTAAACAATAATGGAATAATTTCACGTTTACAATATGTAGAATAAATAATAGACTTAACATACGCGAGAGCTATGTACAATCAAATGCAGTATTTGCTTTTAATATGCTTATAGTAGAATGTGATGTGGCCCTTGGTGGGCGTGGCCTGGTGGCGCGCTAGGCGCGAGCACGGGGCGCGGGGCGGGGCGTGAGGGAGGCGGGCGCGGGCGGCGCTCACGTCATGTTCACGCCGAGAGACCGACTCGCGTACTCGTACACCACGTACGAAATCGACACCGCTGGGATCACCTGCCGACAAAAAAACATACTGTAAGGATAAAACGACAATCGGTCCTTATAATCGCTCGGTTCTTATTTAAAGCAGCTTATGTCAAATTAGGAACGTCAAACACATGTTTTTATTTGCTATCCTGTTCTTATGTCAAAGTAGAGATAGTGACAGCGCTATCTTAAAATTAGTTAAGAATGTGGCGGCCAGAATCGAGGGCAATATCAAGCTTGACGGCTTCTTCTTAACTAATAGGTTTTTCAAGTCGACGTGAAGCAACCTTCGCCGTGGCTAGCTGGATGGGTGACGTTTTCGTGCTTCGGAAGACACGTTAAGCCATTGGTCCCGGTTAATAGTTATTAGTAAATGGTAACAAACGGGAACCTTCCAAAAGCTGGCGGCGCGAATTGCCCATTGGTTTGCCACCAGCAGGTCTTCTGCGTCACAGGTACCGTTAGTAAGTGGCTTATAAGTATCCTCTGTTATAAGTGGCTTAAAGTTCTTCCATGCTGGACTGGGAGTGATAGAAAAACATAGAATGTGCCAGCTGCATCTCCTCCCGGGCATGCTGTAAAAACCAGCTAAGGGATTCGAGGGTTTTAATGTATTGCAATTTAGGCGATGGGCTGACAACCTGTCACACAGCAATATACAGATCTATATCTGGAATAACTCTCAAAACTTTTCAGATGTGGCGGAACGACCTTTGTTTAGGTCGGTTTACGCTCTGCCTACCCCATTAGGGATAAAGGCGTGATTATATGTAAGTATGTTATAAGTATCCTTGTTCACGCCCTAGATTAGATAACAGACCCCGTGAAAGAGAGGAAAAGGCTAGGGAGATGATGATGATTACCTACCTTGATAAAGTTGGGTGTGATGCCCCGGTACAGTCCCCGGAACCCCTCCCGGAGCATGATCTCCCGGAACACGCCCCTCATCGTGCCTTCCGTCACCTTCGCCGCCTTCTCTGTTGGGATAAATAGGGTGGAAGAACAAAAAGTTGACCATTTAAGCGGATTTCTGACTATAAATGCTCATAACAACATTATTTTGTGTATAATGGCTATCTCACTTTAAGTGCATATAAATTAATGTCTATTTAAACTAGAAAAGTCATTATTGACCGTGTCGCATTTACATGGTTTATGATAGTTCCACTTAAAGTTATAATTTTGTAATGATCCATTACATAACCACCTTTACCCAATAGATACTAGATAGAACTTTTGGATGTTTTTGACAGCTAAGACCTTGCTATATTAAAAAAAATATAAAACTACCATAATATGTTGTCATATTTGCTAAAAATCGTGAAAAATGTAGATTTTGGTCAGCTATTGGTGAATGGTCAGGTATTGGTGAATGGTCAGGTATTGGTGAATGGTCAGGTATTGGTGAATGGTCAGGTATTGGTGAATGATCAGGTATTGGTGAATGGTCAGCTATTGGTGAATGGTCAGGTATAGGTGAATGGTCAGGTATTGGTGAGAATGGTCAGGTATTGGTGAATGGTCAGGTATTGGTGAATGGTCAGGTATTGGTGAATGATCAGGTATTGGTGAATGGTCAGCTATTGGTGAATGGTCAGCTATTGGTGAATGGTCAACTATTGGTGAATGGTCAGGTATTGGTGCAGACATCCTAGTAGATGTTACTTCAAGTGCCTAAAACAATTCAAGATTTTTATCATATTTATAAAATGAAAATCTATTGTTTATACTAATATCATAAAGAAGAGATTTGTATTTTTGTACGTATGATTGTTACGAATAAACTCAAAAACTATTCTGTATTCAAACATAGGATTTTCGGAGAACCCTGCCCGCGCTGCTCTAACCAGCTGAGCTACCGTACCTTTGGTTGCAGTCAATCGTCTTAAGCGGATGTTAAGGATGTTCGCTAAAGGTCGTGAGTTCTACCCTCAATTAACTATAATAGATTTACGTATGATACTGTATCTTTGATTATTTAGTACTAATATTGTGTGAATCTCTTTCATGTAATCTTAAGTTATTTTCATAAAACTCTGTATGTTATAATAAGCCTATACTTTGATTTTTTGTTTCTCGTGTAAGTGAGTTTAGGTACTCTTTATGAGAAATAAATGTCTTAAACCATATATACCATATCCTTTGTGAAATTTTTGGTTTCTATTTACCACATGCACTAAATAAAAATATTATAAATATGAGGTAAATATTACCTTGAGCTTGCAACCTCGTCCTGATAAGCGCGAGGGGGTACGAGCAGACCTGCCCCAGCGTGCAGGACACAGAGCCACACGCCAGCAGCAGCAGTATCCCTGGCTGGTCGTTCTGGTTCTGGTACCTGCTGATGTACTTCTTTTTGAGGGTCTCGTAGACCGCTAGGTCGATGCCCGCGTACGGCACGATGCCCAGGATGTTTGGAATGTAGCCCTTGTAGAAGCACTTTAGACCTTCCCGCGCGTATATCTTCTTCACCGCGTCCACTATGCCACTGTACTGGCCTGTTTTCCTGAAAGTTACAGTTTAATTGACTTGTACTATACATACATACAATCGCACATTTATCCCTAACGGGGTAGGCAGAGCGTCAAAGACCTAAGCAAAGGTCGTTCCGGCACATCTGACATGTTTTGGCGGTTATTTTATATACAGTAAGCCTAGGAAAAAAAAACCAGAATAGCTATGGCTAAAAAAATAATAATAAAATTTCACGACGAATTGAGAACCTCCTCCTTTTTTTTTGGAAGTCGGTTAAAAACAGCTTTAACAACAAACAACATCTATTTAGTAGTACCATCAAGAAGGAAATTCTTAAACGTCTCAATAAAACGTACATCTGGAGCATTGCATTGTATGGTAGTGAAACTTGGACTATGACTCAAAGGATAGGGAAAGGTTAGAAGCATTTGAAATGTGGTGTTGGAGGCGGATGGAAAGAGTTAGTTGGAAGCAATGAAGAGGTATTGAGAATGGTAAAGGAGAAGAGAAATATACAGACGACAATAGAGAACCGAAGAGGAAGAATTATAGGCCACGTGAGAAAATTGCATCTGTTACACCGATCATCTTACAGTTTTGCATGTAGCTGCGGCGTGCAGTCCAACTTGAAATAGTATGTACCTTACTTTACAGCATACGAGTCCAAATATGACCACAATTTTTTTATCAGTTATTTTCACTCAGTAAAGGTAACCAAACAAATATAAATTATCAAAAATGGGTGGTCATATTTGGACTCGTATGCGTTAATGGTAAAAGTCAAATCATTTATTTCCAAATAGATTCTCACGAACACTTTGAGAAAGTCACAGGCGAGTCTATTACAAAGAAAATTATATCAATGTCATAATGGTTTAAACAACTGGAATAAAAAATAGAATTATCTAGCAGTTACCTTAAGGCTAGTCTAGTCTTTAGCACCTCTAGTGGGTATATGAATGTTTGGCTAATTGCCCCCGCCGAGGCGCCCGCGACGAATCGCTCGTGAATCTCCAGCGGTTGGTTGCGGGTTTCGCCTTTTATTAACCGTTTCACCTGAAAGGTCAGGAAATGTTAAAGAATGTTCCAACTTAAACATTAATGGAAGTCAGCCCATGGTGTGGTGATATCTAAATCAATCGGCCAAGTGCGAGTCAGACAATAGTACATTGTTGTCGAGGCATGGAAAACCAGCAATTGCTATTTCCGCCGAGGCTTACATAGTGCTTTTCTCAAATTATTGCAAGGAAATACATAAATAAAAAATCTATGGCGTACAGCCTCAGTGCTAGGTCAACACAAATGCAAATGGTTGAAACTAAACGCAAGTGTACTTAGAAAAAAAAAAGTTTTGCCATGAAGTCATGGCGTTTTGGACTTTGCTGGTGAGTTTTGGCATGGAGGAATGGCGTTTTGTACTTTGACGCAGCGCTTTGTTGTTCGAAATTTGAAAAAGACCGAGTTCTATAAAAAAAAAAAGTTTTTTTTTTAATTTGAGAAACCGTAAATGTCAAAGTTTGCGTATTGATTTTGCATAAGGAATAAGACAATTTTCATGCATGTTTGAGAAAAGAAGGGTTCCGTGTCATTGTCTATGTAACAACGGCAAAAAATCACGTCTATTGTAAGGGAGCCCCCCTCAGGACCACCACTTCAATACCTATTTATTTTATTCTGTTTTTAGTATTATTTGTTGTTATAGCGGCAAAATTTCAACTGTCTAGCTATGAAGGTTCATGAGATACAGTCTGGTGACTGACGGACGAACAGCCAGCGGAGTCTTAGTGACCGGGCCGCTTTTGTGGGAGTCTAAAAATCAGTCAGCGGTGAGGGTGACACAGTCGACGATGGAGCTTGTGATCCGTACCTGTTCATAGGCGGCGAATTTCAGCGCTGATTCTGGCGCGATCTTGATCACGTTGATGCCGTTACCGCGCCACATGCCCAGAAGGCCACCCTCGCTTACCATACGCGCTAAGCACTTGGTCATGTTCTCCCTAGTAGGGTTCACCTACAAAAAAATATGAAGGTAATATGTAGCAAAAGGTAAATTAAATAAAGGGTGTAAGTGACAGCTTATCTTTAACTGATGGGAGGGGTTTATTACTGCTTAGTCTACGAAACTAAACAACTTTCACCAGGGAATGATTTTTTTTTTTGCTTGAATGAATTTCCTGGTGAATGTTGTTCAATTTTGTACACTGAAGCCCTGTCAGTTTTAAATTGAGACTAGATGCATTTGGATAGAACACTCGGTGGTTAGAGTGTCGGCATGGTATGATGAAGGTCGTGGGCTCAAATCCCATTTGAGTGAACTTACAAATACAACACATGAACTTTTGCTTTAACATCTTTATTTTCATGTTTTTTATTTCGTTACCTGTAGAAAGACCTTGAGCCGGTCGAGGGGCGCCGTGCAGGTTCTGCTGACGGCCCCAGCTATGCCCCCCGCGAGGAGATGCCTCCACCACTTGCCCGTTTGAAGTTCCGACTGAGTGAAGTCGTCAGGGACGTTCATATCCTCCCCGATGTCGAGGTACTGGAACAAGAATAATACTTATTCAGTCTGATAGGTTTTTTTGTTGAGAAATTAGCAGTGCATGTTGTGTCTTGTCTTGATTCCCTGTTTCTGTTTATAATAAAGTGTTAAATAAATAAATAAGATAACAGAAGATTGTAGGACAATTTTATACAATCTCGATGGTGTAGTGTAGTGGCTAGGGACGCTGCCTCCCATCTACCTCCGGTCGTGATTAAAATCCCACCAATTTCATACACATATGTAAGTAGAGCAAGATTTTTCATTTACCCAAGAATTTTGAGGGCTTGTTTCGACCATGAACCAGAACAACTTTCTGTCTGTGACATAAATCGAAATATGATGAAAAAAGTTAGTGCTCCCATACAAAATAACTCGAACAACTGACACGTTTTGGAAATCCAGATAATTCAAACTATAGATTTGTTGCTGTAGTGACAGGTTGTCAGCCCATCGCCTAAATTACAATACACTGAGACCTTCGAATCCCTTAGCTGGTTATAAAGCATGCCCGTGAAGAGAATTAGCTGGCACGTTCTATGTTTTTCTATATCACTCCCAGTCCAGCATGGAATAATCAACATCCATACTTTCGCATTTTAAATATTAGTGGGATTATGCCGGAGTATGTAATGTAATGAATCCTGCATAAATCTAATGCCGTGTAACAAAACATACGTGTTACTAGTAAATTACTTAAGTCATGAACTTATGATGTACTTAGTACAAATTGTTGAACTACACGAGTATATTTTACAGTATATTATTGTACTTTGAAAATACTACATTATAATCTACTATCATTACTTATTCTGTGCTATCCTATCATAAAAATTATCTCTTTTCATTAACAACTAGCGGCCCGCCCCGGCTTCGCACGGGTAAAATTTAATAACATAAACAAAACATCCAAAATAATTCAATTATCAATAACTTCCGAGGATATTACCCGAAATTGTACGATACCGGAGATATTTTCATTTATCATGTAGACCCTATACACATTTTTAGTAAAAAATAATCTATGTGTAAGTAGGTACCTACTGTTTGCATTAATATACTCTGTCAGTTAATTTATTATACCTATTAGGTTTATAGTTTGTCTTCTGAAACGTTTTCAAGCAAGAAAATCACACACGCATGAACACACAGTGCGGCTGGCAAGAGCGCCGATCGGCCGGGGGGCGTCATATTTTTCGATTTCGCGTAAGTTTATACGCTTGTTATCTTCTAAAGTATTGATCAAAAGTATAGAGTGTAAAGGACATTATAATCTACATTTAATGTCCAAGCCTAACACCATGTTTATTTGGATAAGAATTAATGCAGTATGTTCTTAAAATTGCTTCGTAAATAAGCCATTATTTCTCGTAAAATGTAAAGGATTAAAAATGGTTATTGTGGGTTATCCCTAAGAGATAGACATATACCATCGCGGACTTTTTTGTCGACCTTATTAAGGTGTACAATACTGTAGTACATTATTTTGATCTATCTCGTAGGGTTCAGCCAGCGTTTGCAATGTAAGCGCAAAAAAATGAGTTTATTTACGACATCACATTAGAAACCTCTAAAATTATCAGTGTTTCTCTACTAAATTATGCATGTATTATACATATAAACCTTCCCCTTGAATCACTCTATCTATTAAAAAAACCGCATTCAGATCCGTTGCGTATTTTTAAAGATTTAAGCATACATACAGACATACATACATACATACATACATACAGACAGCGGGGAGCGACTTTGTTTTATATACTATGTAGTGATGATACTGACTGATAAGGTATAGTATTTTTATCTCACGACTGCCGCTCGGCCATTCTTTGGTTGTGCGTACAGACACGCGCGCGTGTGTGCGTAACTTAACTACAAACCTGTAGTACTATAGCGAGCACACTAAGACAATGCGCGTGTATAGGTACTGGTTCACACACAAGTATGGCAAAGCGGCAGTCGTGAGATATCATACTATAGTAAGGTATTTACAGTAATCTAGAGGTACACTATACTATAATAAGAAGGGTATAAGAATCACAGTGGCAGTGTTATCCTCCATATTGATTAAAATCGGCTCTTTCCAGTGCACACACGACTTCGCCGTTGTTCTGTACAGTTCGATATTCTGTTGATTTCATGGTTATTTTAAACTTTCCATAGTATTCATAACAAATAGTATAGTATTCATAGTATACACAAAGTCGACTTTATTCCATACGGTAGAGCGTACAAAGCCTACTGAAAGGCGCCTTCTTCGCCACGTCTGATCGTGACAAGTTGTTAACCCATCGCCTAAATTACAATACCCTAACCCTCGAATCTCTTTTTCTAACTTCTAAGGGCAGCTGGAACATTATAATGTGTTTCAAAAGCAACTGCAACTGGCACTTTCTATGTTATCTTTTACAGCTCAGCATGGAATCATAAAACGATACCTAGGTTTACTAGTCGGTTCAGAACACATGTCCCTGTCTTTCCGCGGGTGCCCTAAAAGCCGATTATGGGATTTATCCAGGGTACGCGCAGTAGCGTTCACTGCGCTCTCGAAAGCGCATTTCGATCCGCTTGCAAATCTTGGCGAGTATGAAGAATACCCCCATTTTATGCACAGAGTAGTACTACATATTGTGAAGAACTCTAATGAGAATCACCTTGCCATTGATGGGCACTGGCGCTTCAGAGAGCTGGTTCACCATCTTGTACTCCCAATCCAAGGCCATTGGGACGTTGTCGATGTATATCTTCCAATGCATGACATCCTTTATAGACCCGGCACGAACGACAAGATTTTTGAACGAATGTGCCGATTTACACATCATAGTAGGTTCTTTCACGCATCGGGAGACTTAAAACAGAAGGGATAATAAATCTGAAAAGAACATTATTTCACTCGTATGTGAATATAAAAGCGAACGCTTTTTTCTGAGTGTCATTTTACCGTTGCATTTTCACCAAAGATTTTGATTGTTTTGACCTCAGGTTTTGACATCATTTGAGGCATGTGTTGACGTTAAGCGTCATTGTTTTTGACGAAAGAGACCACAATCAGTCAGATGTTCGACTCAACAGCTCAACAGACACAGAGCAGGCATCTTAGGCCCGTATTTATAATCAGCTCTCAAGAGTGACAGCAAATTTGAGTTCGTATCAGAAATGTCATTTCAGTACAAAACGGTCTGTCAAATCCGTACTTAATACTGCTCTCAATCTTTAGATCGCTTTATAAATACGAGCCTTAGAGCAACTCGGCCTTCGAACGGAAGGCCACGTTGCTCGAAGGCAGGCATGTAGGGCATGCTTATAAGCGCGGCGGCGGCGGCGGGTGTCTCAGCCATGGTGGTCTCAGCAATATCCTTTTTACAAAATGTCTTTTCTCAAAATATCCATTTCGCATCACAGTAAAAGTCCTGGCGCTTTCCTCTACTACAACTTTCCGTGCCTGGAGAACCAGAGGATATTTTCCGAAATGGACATTTCGAGAAGATAATGAAGCCCGGATGGTGTAGTGGATAGGGCCGCGGCCTTCTGTGCAGGAGGCCGTGGTTCGAATCCCTACACGTACCAATGTGTTTTTCGGTTTTCAAATTTTATACCCAATGTACGTTTATTTGGCGCTTTTACGGTGAAGGAAAACATCGTGAGGAAACCTGCACACACCTACGAAGAAATTCAAAGATTGTGTGTAACCTAATCTAGGATTGGGTCTGGTTTCCCTTATGGGTTGCGGAGGTCAGATGGCAGTCGCTCTGTGTAAAAACCAGTACCCTCGTTCAATTCTCTAGATTAGGTAGCCGACCCCGTGAAATACGGGAACAAGGCTAGGAAGATGATGATGGACATTTCGAGAAGAACATTTCGCGGATAGAATATTATGAGCTGCTTTTTTTTTAAATACTCATAATAATTATTCATTATGTTTGGTTTTTCCTATTATATCATTGATTGATAAACAGTGATTCATTTTAAAACATGGAATTTGAATGACGCAGACGACACTACAAAACTTATTTAGGCACGGGTGAAACCGCGGGAAAGACAGATAGTAATTTTATAAATGCGAATAAAGTTTGGATACTCAATCATGCTTCAGCCACCTTCAGCCACTGGGCGGATCGGAACGAAACTAGGTATAAGGTTAGGTCCTGGAATAAATGTAGTATAGGCCATAAGCTGTTCGGCGCGGGAAAACCTTTATTTCCACGAGAGAACTCGTTATTTAAAAGTTAGGTAATCGTTATTATTTGGGTGATCGATAAAACTAGCCAGCTGACACAGATGATGACTGTCATACGGGCAAATTCCGTATCTGATGAGTCAGTGAAGACGAAACAGTTGTCAACAAACGACGAACCGATGCGTTTAGTTTTTCTTGCTTTCATCACAAAGGCTTAAGTGCCTTAAAAACTAGACATTGCTTTATCTCGACAGGGATACACGTGGGAAAGGCCCCCTTGCGGGGGAGGACCACTCTGCGCCGCCAACACCATTTTTGACAGTTCTCTCTATATGCAGCGTATGCAGCGCCCCCACTCACTTTCATTTGAAGCCATGGCCTACTTAGGTTTCTGGGCCACTGGGTAATAAGGCCAATGTTTAGGAATTTGACCGCTAAAATGTATGACCTCGTTGCAATGACCACTGTTCTTTATATCTTAAGTTTAGACCGCACATAAGAGCGGCCCAGCGCGACAGTTCAAAGATTCGCTCCGTAAGCGAGGCAGCTTGAAGATGCATTTCCTTGTACAGTCAGCAAATGAGATATCTTTGCAGGCCCGCTCGAAACGGATGAGATCATTTCAGGAAATTATGTATCGATTTTCATGAAATTTCGTATATTTGTTGCAATAAATCAATTGTGAAAACATACGAAATTTCATGGAAATCCATAAATAATTTCCTGAAATAATCTCATCCGTTACGAGCGGGACTGCAAAGATATCTTACTTACCTTTGCTGACTGTACCACGAAGCGACAGGCTCAACATAGAATTTTCGAGTCCTGTCAATGAAATAAAATGTCTATCTTTTTGCATAGTAAATATAAAACTGTTGAAAAGCGCGCGCTACGTTTCTTCTAAGTGTAAATGGATCCTAACGATCTGTCAGTGATCCGCATATGTCCGCTCCACTGATGTTAATGCAATTACGTCACAGAATCAATGGCATCATGGCAACTGGTGACTCAGTATCACGAACGACTTATTCTCATCATATTCATAACGTAGGTAACTGGTTCTCACCATCAATAAAAATAAGAGCGTTACGGGCGATATTTGTAGCTTCCATGCTGGACTGGGAGTGATAGAAAAACGTAGAAAGTGCCAGCTGCATCTCCTCCCGTGCATGCTGTAAAAATCAGCTAAGGGAATCGAAGGTTTCAGTGTATTGCAATTTAGGCGATGGGCTGACAACCCGTCACTATAGCAATATACATAATCATCATCTGTATTAGCCCTCGAAACTTGTAAGACGTGGCGGATCAATCTATGTTTAGGTCGTTTTTGCTCTGCCTACCCCATTAGGGATACAGGCGCGATTTTATGTATGTATGTACATCTTAAAGTGTAGTTGCTAAATTGCCCGGGAGCTCTGCCCGCGGGAGACAGAGAGTCTACTGAGTCTACTACACATAAAATTCTACTAATATAATAAATGCGAAGGATTGGATGTTTGTATATTTGGATGGAGATATTTAGATGTTTGTTACTCAATCACGCTTCAACCACTGGACGGATCAGGGTGAAGCTTAGCGCGGGTGAAACCGCGGGCGGAAAGCTAGTAAAAAAAAAGATTGACATCTTACACTCGTGGATCGACCTAAATTCAGACAGTCTAAAAAAAAGTCGATTAAAATATAATCCACACGCGAGTTCGAACGTGGCAAAATTAAGTGCGTTTTAATAACGACAATCACGACAATGTATACTTCGCACTTAGAGTCTGTGCGAAAAGAATGGAATTTGAGGGCGCGCATTTGTATTTAATTAACTGTCGCTTGGTCGTGTGAGGATTATGCCCACAGTAACCTTCTACGTTAAATTTTGGAGGTTTTAGGTCAAAAACCTAGACATAAACTACACGCAACCAGCCGCGGGTTAATTATTACAAATGTGCGCCCTCCAATTCTATGCCTGTTCTCTTTTCGCACAGACTCTAGTTGATAATTCATCTATCTGTCTTCTCTTTTTCTCTACAACTTTAGAGCAACAATGGAATAATCTAACTGAGAGTGGTAGAAAAACATGAAATTTCCAGCTGCTTCTCAGGTGTGTCTATACTTACGGGGTGTAAGGGACAGCGTACCAGAAACAGATAGGGGTTGCTCAACTAAACAACTTTCACCAGAAAATTATTTCAGGAAGTAAAAAAAAATACCAACTCGATCAGAAAAAAATTAGAAAAGCCAATTATTATTTTTCATTCCCTAAAAGAATTTCCTAGGAAAAGTTGTTCAGTTTCGTTGACTGAGCAACCCTCACTTTCTGGTACGCTGTCTCTCACACCCGGTATTGAAGGAATAAACCCGTTTCAATATACTAATGCTAGTGACACTCAGACAAGGACGGCATATCAAAATAAACGGTGTAACAAATTCCTCGTGATATGATAACGCCAAGTGTTGCGTATTTCCCGCTGCGCGTGCGCTGACGCAACGCGACGCCCCGCCGCGTCATGCGTACTACTATTACATCTGTTTTTAAGAGTATAGTATGTGCATCATTTTCTCTACACTAATCTCCTCATCAAATCACAACCTATCTATACTCTTAAGGCAAATATAGCCAAACTCTAAGGTCTGAAACTACTCACAAAACTGAACAACTTTCCCTAAGGTATGTACTGTGGGTATGTAGGTCGAAAAGCTCAACCCGGTATAGCTTGGCCAGGTTTTAAAGACCCGTGGATTACTTTTAAACCCTACTCTATGGTAGGTCCTTTAGATACTGGTCAGGGTATAAAACATAAATGATTCAACGAATATCGATCTCTTGCAATGTAAATGTCTATGTAGCACAAAAAGGGTAAAGTCTAGTTAGATACTAATTAACCTACATTGCGAGATAACAGAGGGTACACGATGCGTGACAGCAGCAGTACCATATTAATATACGTATATGTACAGTCAATGCTATTATAAGTATCCAGGCAAGTTGTAAATCAATAAAAATATTTTTATTCCCATTGAGGCATTGCATTACTGTTACTGCAGAAATCTGATTTAATAATAAAAATATTCTTACTTATTTTCAAAATACATATTTTAATTAGTTTGCAACTGCAACACGCCTGGATAGGTAGGTACTATGTGAGGGAACTCCTGACCTGTGCAACTGACTGATGTGATGACGAATAATGACGATCAGTGTGTTTTGGTTTTCATACTATTTCATTCTCCTTTTAATCTTCTTGGCGGTAGTTACTACATACTTTGAAGACTAGGCTGCATGGGGCTCAAGCTCTTTGCCTTCCTTTACATGGGAGAATTAAAAAAAAATTACTACACTGACAGCGATTGAAGCCATGACAACTTAGTGGCGACATGTGACAGCTGAACAGATTTAGGAACAGATGCTATTATTAATTTGTTTTTAATCTTCTCTGTGAGATGTCTCGGTCGCAGTTTAAATATGAATATATTATATTGCAGTATACTGTAATTTAGGCGATGGGCTGACAACCTGTCACTACAGCAATATACAGTTCTATCTTAAACAACCCTCAAAACTTGTCAGACGTGGCGTTACGACCTTTGTTTGGGTCGTTCACGCTCTGCCTACCCCGTTAGGGATACAGGCGTGATAGTATGTATGTATGTTTTACCGTGTTTATGACTAGTGAACAGAAGATCCAGGTACCTGGGAAGTGCGGAGTGGCGGAGTCATCGTAAAGTGGTAAGTGAGTTTTGTACTTGAAAATCAATTAGATTGTTTTTCTACCACTACTTTTACCAATTTGACCATCTACTTTTACACTACACCTGTTCAGAAAGTACATTAGTTCTTTCTTACTTAAAAAAAGGGAAGAAAGTACGTAAATCCAAGCGCACTTATGCGGGCGGCAAGAATACATGGAATTTACTTTCTTCCCTAGCGAAGAAAGTAAATTCCATATATTATATTCCCTCCCCCCTTTTTTTTAAATTCTTAGTTCAAAACTAGAAACAGGCGGATGCCAAAAAATAGAAAGTTTGTATCTCGAAGCCCACAAAATTATACTGGCCACCAGTATGTACTTTGTATCATTTGCCTCTTTTATATTTTCAAGTAAAAAATAAGGGAAAATCAACATGTCCGCGCGAATTCTTTTTCGTTCTTTCATTTATTTAACGTATTTAATTAAAATTAATTATTAGTGTTTTTAATGTACTATGTAACTGTATAGCATGTGTTTTGTATGTGTTATGTTCGGATGGATGAGGAAACTTCAAATGTTCTTAAGATATCTTCTCATGTAAGTGATATCATTTTCTTTGTATTAAAAGGATTTTTAACTATTTATGTATTTTCCTCATAGGTGTAGAATAAAGCACTATGTATAACCATGGGGTCCCATTCCGTACTACAGTAAATAAGCTTTTAAAAATATCTAGAGATGGCTCTACGGTTAAGTCGGGTAACACGTTCTAAACAAACATTCATCTAACAGATTTAAACCGTGAAAATCTGTTCAAATAAAGTAAATGTGTTAATGTCCTAAAAACGGGCCTGCCCGGCGGTCTGCCCGGTTAATGTGGACCAGTTTTGTTGTATGACGTTAGGCATCTGTACTAGTATAGTATTATATTATCTGTGGAATAACTCGGAAGAAAATGCGATTCCAATGCAACTCGTGTGTATCAAACTACACCTTCGTTGGGAATCGGTCATGTTCTCCCCTCGATAAACAATGTACTATTTTACCGATGCAGGCATTTATGCGACCCATGTATCCGTTGATTCCGTTCGAGAAACATTGTGACTGATCGAGTAGGTAGCCCTTTTACACCCCAAAAATATACTTATGTCTCTATCTGCGTTCTAATTTTTAATACTTAAAGGACTTCCGTGCTGGATTGGGAATTTGGGACAACGGAAGGCCGTGCGTTGCTCTAAGGCCTTAGAGGACTACCTACCAATTTGCGAGCGATAAAAAAACATAGATAGCTGCTTCACCTAACGAACCTGCTGTGTATTGTATCGTAAACGATAAAGGCCATATGAGGGCTGACAACCTGCCACTACAACTGATCTATCTGAAATAACCGTCTTTTGTACACTGTATATTATGTTTTTTTTTTTTAAGTATAAGTATTACTTAAATACTTCTTGACTTTGTTCTTGACCGTGATCGCGGTTAGTAAAACAACTGTATGAATTAGAGAGCAATGGTCTTTATACCAAGTCTTTATAGATACGTAACTATGCATGCACAAGCTGATACAATCATATGGTACGCGTTATCACAACGTAGCCGGCGGGTATTTTCCGTACAATAGAAATTAAAATTAAAACACTATTCCGCAGCGAGCACTAGGCAGCAACTGCCGACTGCATGTGCAGATAGCACATGAAGTCTGCACTTCTTGTTTGTATCTATTTAACAATTCATACTATACACGTAGTACGGTTCTTTTTTTCTCTGAATAAAAGATAAAATAGCAAATTACTTTCACTAACAATTCAGTCCGACAGATGATCGAAAGTGACTGCCGAAAGGAATGCATTTGCTATCTACTGGTCGCTGCGTAAACCTTTAAGGAGCCTTGGACTGCACGCAGCAGAAGCAGCAGACTGCAGCATCTGGTATACACAAAAAAATCTGTAAATTGATCGCTGTGACATGTAATTTTCTTTTCTTTTATAGCATCTATCACAGTGGTCATCTTACAGTTTTTTCGTGTCTGTATAATATATTAATAGTGCTGCGTGCAGTTCAATATGGAATAGCACCTTTATGATCATTCGAACAGAACAGGATGTAGGCAAATAATAAATTCACTTCGCAGAATCAGTCGCTTAGCAGTAAACACGTAATATCATTTCGACGAATTGTGATTCAGACAAACAAATGTCAATGTGATATGATAACGTGGTGATAATGATAACATAATTATTTTATATTTTCTTTCTGGTATATTCAGTGTTCTCGAAGGAATACGATATTTTCCAATAGTGTGGTAAACCTACATATACAGTGTAACAGAAAGGGTATATGCATCGAGAAAGGTGTGAATCTACCCATGAAACTGAACAACTTTCCATAAGAAACATAGGTCGAAAAACGAAAAAGAAAAATTGACCTTCCATACAAAATGCATCAGCTGACTGCACATTTAGTATGGGAAGTCAATTTTTTTTATTCGTATTTCGACCTATGTTCCTTAGGGAAAGTTGTTCAGTTTCATGGGTGGATTCACACATTTCACGATGCATATACCCTTTATGTTACACGTTGTATACTCGTATTGAACGCAGCTTTCTAATGGTCTATTTTTAAAACTGTTCAGTAGTTATCCAGTTTTACAGTAAAAAAAAAACCTTGTAAACTGTAGACCTTAGATTAGAAAAGTGTTGTTGAAAGATAAACAGAGTAATAATTTAACGTTATTATCAAAACAAAAATGAAATTATTTTTACATATAATCACGCCTTTATCCCTAATGGGGTATGCAGAGCGTAAACGACCTAAACAGGACAGTTTTGTACCCATTTTGAAGCCAGCTCCGAAAGGGGATTTTTATTTCCCATACCAAAGCTAGCTACGTAATGGAACTACGTTAATGACGTTCGGCAATCTAGGCCTCAGATCTGGGCTAAATCTGTGACAGTCAAATATTATGACATTGGAAATGTCTTTTCGTTCACTTCATTATAGGGCCCCATTTCAAGAAATAGTGTGATCCCTTCATATCTTGGAGAGTTGTGAAGATATAACATTCAAAATAGCTCAAAAGACGCGTATTTACAAGAGCTGTAAGGCGCAGAAAGAATTATTCGAGAAAATCAAAAACGAAAATAGTTATGGCCGCATTAGTGAAAAAAATTGTAATTTATTCCGAAATTTTTCGTTTGGCGCTCGATATTTTGGAAACGAAGTATAATATCATAAAAATAAAAAATATGGCCAGGGACAGTTAAGTCAGCTACAATTTGAGCTTATAACAAAGACGATCGGGTGAGTTTAGCTTAGCTTTAGCTTAACCTGCGTGAGAGAAAAAAACGACAACTGAAACCATCGATCCTAGACTAGACTACTTGTATGTATGGAGAAATTGTAAGTCTTGGCGAGATCATTATTTTTGGTTGACGAGAACATTATTTATGTCACCCTCGAATCCCTTAGCTGATTATTACATCATGCGCGGGAGGATATGCAGCTGGCACATTCTATGTTTTTCTCTCACTCCCAGTCTAACATGGAAGTGAAAAAAGTTTAGAGAAAGTAATGTATGTATAATATCAGTTTGGTATGAAGAGAAGATGCAAACCTAAGTGAAAGTGTAGTGAAATCTGGGTGTGATGATAAAAGTTGATTTGTTTAAAGTATTTAAACTCGCTTTGCAGTTCACTATTTCAATTTTGCTCTTACATATATATCAGACAGTATGATAACAATATATTATGAAGTGTCGTAGCGAATATGATATGATGAGATAATTTTTTATGAATGGTAATAAGATTAATCATATAGGGTCTAGCAGAAAGGATACATTTATTTCGATGGATGTGAATCTGCCCATGTATCCGAAATACTTTTCTCAAGGAACATAGGCCGAAAATAAAATATAAAAGAAATTTTGGCTTACCATATTAAATATCCTATAAGCTGATTTTTGTATGGAAAGTCAAATTGATTTTAATTTTTAGATGTTCCTTGGAGAGAGTTGTTCAGAATCACGTTCTTCAGGGGTGTTTATACCCCTTTTGTCACACCCTGTAGACAATAAACTTCTAGGCCATTCCACAGCGCATGCCTGGACACCTCGAACAAGGTCAAGAACAAATTGGATTTTACGTTAATGCCCTGTCCACGCTAAGCTAAACGTTATATAAAGTACAAACAGCACGTGTGTAATCAAATAATCAGACAGCGTCTCCCATAGCAACAGTACGAGTATACTCAACACGTGTCCCTGTTTCGCGAAGATAATCCAACATTCCTACGCAAGAAACAAAGACAGAAAACCTCATGAAAGACTATAGCGACTGGTGATTCCACCTGGTGGATACAACCATGAACTATTCTAATGCCCTTGCAAACCGCGGGCTCCAAAACATCAGATAAAAAGTTTAAAATTACTTTGCAAATTGAAAACGTTCCAAAAAATACATGCAAGATGAAGTTATGATGAAGTAGACGGACAGTGAAGGTTACTACAACAACTTCTATGACGTCGAATGATATTTTCTATCTTATCATACCTTGATAAACCATGCCCAAATGTCGCCGTACGATTCCATATCCATGATTGCATAAATGTAAATCGAACTTCGTACTCGAGGAGGTGACAGGTGCAAGTCGGTTGCATGCGGAACGACGACTGACTTCGACCGGGAATTTTTCTACTATCCACTGAATATAGCTTCATTACCTTTGCCAAACACTGACGAAACACCACCAGGAAATCTTCGAATACATCTCCGGTGACCCCCGTAAGCTCTTCTAACTCCAAAGACATTATTATAAAAGTAATTTATCTAATAAATTATAGTATCACAGATAGATTTTTGGGACAGATTTTCAGATCGCGTAATACTTGGTGGTTGAGTGACGGTTCTCGTTCAGCCACGCGGTGATAAGAGGGAGCTGCCGTTTGTTCGGTCGACGCGTCTGTTTTTGGCTGCGAGCCGTTTCACACTGATGACTGATCAGTGATTCAGTGATCGCTGCGCTGGCAATGTTACCAAGTCTTTTTGGTAGGATATCACAGAAAAATTCGACTATAAAAATCGCCTTATTTTTTGGAAGGCGAAGTAGCCAAAAATAGACTAGACATTTACTAATGGCCCAAAATAGCTTAGCTACGTTAGTATGGATGTAATTTATTTGGTTCGATCTTGGTGACGATGATTTTAGATCACAAAATCTTGAGTCAAAAAGGTGAATAGTGGCAATACAATAATACAATACACATATACTTTGTTGCACAAAAAACATAGAAATTACAAATTGATTACACAGAGAAGTAGTACAATTGACGGCCTTATTGCTAAGGTAGCAATATCTTCCAGGCAACCAGGCAGTAGGAGACAGCGGAATAGAGAATATTGAGTACTATTAGTAGCACTACTGTAGCATGGAGAGATAGTAATCTCTAATGACTACCTACTAGAAAACCCTTTGTCTGGGCTCATTTTGTTCGTATTCTTAGGCTCATATTTTGAAGTAGCCTAATTTAGCTTCAATGCAATCGCAAATTTCGGTTGCCACAGCACCTCCCGAAACAGCCTAATTGGCGTTAAGTCGTCGCACTTGGCAATACTGTTAGCTGGTTGAAGTTTGAGCGTGTCACTGGGCCCGGAGTTCGACGTCACGCGCCGGACGCGCCCGTCATCGGTTGCAAACCGCCCACCAGCGGTTGAGTGCTGACGACGACGACCGGCTACCACGGTATCAATCAACCGTGGCATGCCGCCGCGCGATATAGAATATATCACATCTATCTGTCCCTCACAATTTGACAGATAGATGTTTAAAAGGGTTATCTTATCGCTGCCTTATCACTGGGTAGAATAGTGTATGTTCTTTATCTAAATTTATTTTTGAAAAATATCACCTTTGGAGCGGGTGGTGCAACCACCGGGCGGTCATATTCGTAGTTTTTATGTAACATTCCTTTAATTTATCTAAACTTATAAAATCGTTTGTCCTTACTGACTGACTGACTGACTGATTCATCAACGCAGAGCCTAAACTACAAAAGCTAGAATCGTTAAACTTAGAGAGCAAGTTTCTCTTATAACGTAACCTCCCACTAAGAAAGGATTCCCGGATTTTCCCTCCCTAAACGGGTAAAAAGGGGGGTTGAAGTTTGTATGAAAGTCCGTCAATTTTGAAGGTAGGATCTTCAAATTTTGTATTTAGGCTAATGATTAAAAAATAATTTATACGTGTTTCAGCATTTTTGTATTTTTCACCCCTAAGGGGGTTAAATAGGGGATGGAAGTTTGTATGGAAATTCCGTCAATTTTGATGGCAGGATCTTCCAATTTTGTTTTTGGGCTAAAGATTAAAAAATAATGAACACGTGTTTCAGCGTTTTTGTATTTTCCACCCCTAAGGGGGTTAAATAGGGGATGGAAGTTTGTATTAAATTCCGTCAATTTTAAAGGTAGGAACAGCGCGGGAACTCAATCCCACGGGAAAACTCTTAGCTGCGGGTGAAACCGCGGGGCGGAAAGCTAGTTATAATATAAAAACAAGTAACAAAGCTTTTTCATGTCCGTAATAATAAAAAAATATACTAATCTGCTATCATTCTTTCTTTACAACATTCGGCAACATTTAGCTATCACAAACAATTACATAGCGGGAAATTTAATATGGTGTCTGCAAAATATTTTGTCCGTATTTAATTATAAAGCAATGACGAACTGTTTCTGGTACCTATTATTTGAATAAAACCACAACATACAGTTTTCAACTATTCACCTCCTTTAAAGTAAGGACAGTGATAGAAGATATGTGAAAACCGATCGTGGGACATAAAGTCATTGAATTTTATCTTTTCCATACATTATATCTCAATGCCCAAATCGATAAATTCTTCGATAGGCACGGCGATGTCAGATACAGTAGTACAGGGGCCGTAACAGCTGATAATGAGCCGCGCTCGGGTCGACCTAAGTTCACTGGGGGCTCGCCTGGCTAGACTTTACACTTCAATATTCAACGGGTTTTTTTAATACAATCCAAGCTGAAGAATGTGAGGCGTTTGAACTAAAAATGACGTAAACATATATCGTTATCGCTCAGATAACGCCTATTAACTGATAGCGGTAAAGTATGATCCAGACAGACAGACACACACAACATTTGGGAAGGATTTTCATTTTTCAGTCATTCGTTGCAGTTTCATCTTTCCTGCCCCCGTAGCATGCCGGATAACAGATAAATCCTAAGGATAAATCGCATCTATCTGTCAAATCTCCATAGAATCTGACAGAAATATGTGATAAAGGATGACTATCGCGGCCCTATACGGCTACATGCTACGGGAGCAGGAAAATATTACGATAATAAAAAATTACTAACAGTAATCAAATTCGGATACAAAAGTAACGGAGGTTCAATTTTATTACAAATTCAACATAACTACCCACCTTATAAGTAGCAACAGAATCTAGATAGAATCAGATAAATACGAAGATAGGGCAATACCATTATAATAACGTGGAAAAAATAACTGGCTCTCCTATTAATATCTCACATTTCGACCTTGTTTATCGGCTTCTGTTCTGTAGTTGCATAGTAACAACGCGGCAAGCGATACCTGAATGAAGATGAAATGTGAACGCTATTGATTGGCTCCACAATCTATGCGCACGAGTAGAAACGAGGCACTGATGTATTCAAATTAAAACGTGATTTCATCTCACAGTTTTCTAAAGAATGCCTTAAATAAAATTAAAAATATACAGCCAGTAGAGACTCCGCGTCTTTACAGGGTGTAAATAATTTAGTTGACTTAACACCACAGGCTCATAAAAACTTTAGGGTGTGAACCTACCTATCAAACTGAACTACTTTCCTGAAGGAACATACCTACGTGGAAATAGAAAAAAGAAACTGCCTCCCGTACAAATGGTGCCAGCTGCTTTAGTTATTTTGTACGGGTGGCTAATAATTAAATACATCCTACAGCTCGAAAGTGGGACAGAAATGAAGGAATTGATCATGGTATAATAATAAAATGGTTTTAATTACTTTGTAGCTACCGTTGGGTATATTATATGAGCGTGACTAAGGCTCGTATTTATAAAACGATCTCAAGATTGACAGCAATATTAAGTATGGATTTGACAGATCGTTTTGTACTGAAATGACATCTCTGATACGAACTCAAACTCGCTGTCACTCTTGAGAGCTGATTATAAATACGGGCCTAAATTGTTTTGATTCAAGCAAACGTATTTCTTATCTAACTCAATTTTATCGCTTCCTGTTTCTTTTTCAATTGTGATGTATGAAAGAGCTAAAAATAAACGACTGACTTCTTAACTGAGACTGCTTCTTATATGACGTAAAATTTGAAAGTATGATCTTTGGTCTCTTCTACCTTATACATATTATGCTGTGTATGTGTGTGTACATATGTTAAGTTTATATTATTAAGTCAGCGACCGAACGACATTATTCAGAAAAGTCCGTGTCGTATAAACGGAAAATTATACAATCTCATTTATATTCGGCTTGAAAGTAGAATTAGCTGTTTTATTCAAGAAATCTAGAAACATACCTACACCCACTCATAAATTCTTCTATTGGTAACGTACCCTACATACCACTGATTTGAGAAGCTCTAGCTTTTACTCTTCTGTGCTACATACACAGACATAAAAGTAGTTTAGTATACGTATAAGTAGGAATTTACCGAAAAGTTTTTAATGGTGTGTACCAAACTATTTTATTATTTAAATTAAAGTCATGCAAACTGCATTCGATTACTAATAATATTTTAATCGAGTTCTTATTCACAGATAGGCGTAACGAAAAGAGAACTGTGTCAATTCAGGCTAAAATATTCCGTTCACTGTCAATTCCATCCACTGTCACCTTCTCAAACTAGAAATATAAAAGAGATGCAAAGCTGCCTTTACTGTGAAAGTAATGTTTCAATTTCAATTTATTATAGATGCATTTTCCATGATTATTTTTCGACATTGACATAGAAAATATATTTTTTTTTATTGCTACAGGTCATATCGATTATTATAGCCTAAAGATTATTCATACTGATTTTCATAATGAGTACCACGCGGGTTAATAATAGTCCAAATTGAGACCAATATGTAAATATTTTTTAATTTATTCGATTGCTTACATTCCTAATATATGACTTGTAAATAATTGATTATTATGTACCTAGGTATAATAAAAACTAATCTAATTTGACACATCTTCTAAAATATTCCGGTCGGAATGTTAGGTATTGTTTGCCGCAGTGTTTCAAAACAAATTATCGATAACGTTCTTATTTTTATTGCGTAGTAGGTACCTAGTCAAACTAGGGGCTATCAGGTTGACCAGGGAGGGGCCTTTGACATGTCTGTGCCTTGAAAATACATCAAATAAGTAGGTAAATTATTCCATTTCTAGGAGTTCTTAGAATAATAACGTTACATTTACCCTACTTCCATGCTGGACTGGGAGTCATAGAAAAGCATAGAATGTGCCAGCTGCATCTCCTCCCTGGCATGCTGTAAAACCAGCTAAGGGATTCGAGGGTTTCAGTGTTTTGCAATTTAGGCGATGGGCTGACAACCCATCACTACAGCGATATACATGACCATCTGAAATAAATAACCCTCAAAACTTTTCAGACGTGGCGAAATGACCTTTGGGTCCTTTTCGCGCTCTGCCTACCCCATTAGGGATAAAGGCGTGATTTTATGTATGTATGTATGTATGTTTGTACATTTAATGTACAAACATACATACATACATATTATCCTGTGCATTGTTTCGACTTAGTATATCGTGACGATTTACATGTCACGATATAAGTCGAGATTATTGAAGTATACAATAGAATAGTCTACAAGACTGCCTCTATTTAACATTTTAATGGTTATTTTTTATAATGTTTAAAACAATGAATTTCGACGTCTATTTTATTTAATAAATACTCATATTGTTTTTTTATTTTTAGCTGCACTAAATGTTTTTCGCTGAAATTCACTTTCGGCATTTTCAATAAAATGCACGCGAAAATGTTTCCATTAGCTACAAAGAAAAATCAATACAGATGTTGTGACGTAAGCATGCGCACGCGGCTCGATCCGGATTTAACCAGTTCCGTTCACTGCGGCCATTAGCAGTTGACAACAGCTGACTAAAGGCGCATTCAGATTTGGCTTATTTGACGTATACTAAGGGGCAATATCATTGAAGATTTTTAGACATTTTGCCAATGTATAATTCACACTTAAGCCCATGAATTTAAGGACAAATTTTCAGTGCGTGTACTGTATCATTTAATTCAAGTTAATTAGCTATGACTGTACGTGTTGGCTCATGTTATGCTTATAATGGCCATTAGAGAACATCAGTGTTCTTAAAAAATGTATAAAAAAGACATGATTTTATTCACACTTGTCTCACGTGACACCACTAATGCGAAGTTATATTACGTTTTCCAGTCCTTGTACAAGTGCGAAAGAGATAAAGTTCTACTACAAAGTCAGGTAAGCCAAATCTGAATGCACCTTAATTGCTCAAGTTTACGTAAACTGACGCGGCTGATGCGTACGTTCGTGGTCTATTCTAATGTGAAGAAAAAAACACGTCATATCATAGGAAATGGCGTTATCACATCAGAGAAATGTGAATGCATCTTAACACCGCGACCATGAATATTACAAGTTGTGCCAAATTATAAAACTCATCAGACGAGATTTTTTCCGGTCAGTTCAGATATTGTATAAAACTACGTCTGTGGTCTGCTGTCTAGTGGTTTGAGCCATGGGTTCTCGGTCCGATGGGATCCTATACTAACCTTTTTTTTGTGCAATGTCCTGTCTTCACCGAAACTGAATTGACGATGATGAAGATGCAGTTTACTCGCCTAGAAGGCACTGGCACTGGTATACTAGCTTTATCTGCTAACATGCATACGTACATAGTATCACTATCACACCTGTATCCATTATGGGGTAGGCAGAGCGTCAACGACCTAAACAAAGGTCGTTCCGCCACGTTTGACAAGTTTTGAGGGTTGTTTAAGATAGATAGATCTGTATATTGCTGTAGTGACAGGTTGTCAGCCCATCGCCTAAATAACAATTATACAACGAGTGACATAAAGGGTATATGCATCGTGAAATGTGTGAATCTACCCATGCAACTGAACAACTTTCCCTAAGGAACATAGGTCGAAATAGGAAAAAAAAATTTGATTTCCCATACTACATGCGCACTTTGTATGGACGACGGTAAATTTCTTTTTCGACCTATTGTTCCTTAGGGAAAGTTGTTCAGTTTCATGGGTAGATTCAATCATTTCTCGATGCATATACCCTTTCTGTTACACGTTATAGTTACTGAAATCCTCGAATCCCTTAGCTGGTTTTTACAACATGCCCGGGAGGAGGTGCAGCTGCTGGCCCATAATATATTTTTCTCCCATTTGCTCGGAAATTGCTTCGTTATTTAAAAAAAACAAAGCGTACATTCACTCTTTGCGGGACTAGGCCGGCAATTTCTCTAAACGACAGTAATGACGGTCTTTAAAGTACACACTAGTATGGACAATATGAATTAGGTGTTTTCAATTTCACATTATTAACTTTTTGAAAGGCAGAATGCGCAAAAAAAAAAAGTGTTAATGAATGAATGGAATGTGCACCTGTCAATGGCGCTATTCTAATTTTAAATTTCACAATATTATGGAGAAATCGCTAGTTTAGTGTATATTTTTCAGTGAATTTTTATTTTTTCCTCGCAAATGAGAGAAAAGTACTGTACTAATCTCAGCCAAAATAGCAATGTATGGTCTCGTTTACATTATTAAATTTACTCGGCCATACATTGCTTTATTATCGGCCTCTAAAGTAATCTACTATTTCTATGGCTCCCAGTCCAGCATAGAAGCAAAATAGAAGATAGAAGTTTATCTGCTAACACCTTCTATAATTACGATTATTATTCGTCATTATCATGATTGTTTTATAAGATGGCATGTAAACTTGTAATATAATATCAGTTTTTGTATGACGCGTGTACAAATCAAATCAAATGTTGAATGTATTTTCCAGCTGTGTAAATAACATTTGTGTAAATAATAAAGCAATGACGTGTAGTGTGTGACGTCAAATGCACGAACGAGAAAACTAAGCTCGTATTTATAAAGCGATCTCAAGATTGAGAGCAATATTAAGTATGGATTTGACAGGTCGTTTTGTACTGAAATGACATTTTTGATACGAACTCAAACTCGCTGTCACACTTGAGAGCTGATTATAAATATGGGCCTTAGTCAGTTATAGAAGTACATTCAGAAGGTCTGGGTTTTTTATACAGGGTGTAAGAGACAGAGATAGGGGTTGCTGCCAGCTCAGTCAACAACATGAATAACATCCTCAAAGAATAACATATCGTATCATACAGAATGTCCATCTCGATCAGACAATTTCTTGTTCTGACAGGATTATAAATAAGTCCATCTATACTGCCGTCCTTTTCTGTTAGCTCAAGATGAAAAATGACAGGTATAAGCTTATTTAAGTTAGTTAGAGGGTGTTCGGGACTTATGTTTAGTTTAGTTTAAGTTATATTTAATAGTCTATTGTATTACTTAAGTTATAAATTGTACAGTATTATTGTATTTTTATGGGCCCTCGTTGCCTCAACTAACGGTTAAAAATAACATAAATTGCTAACTACATGTACAATAAATTAGCACATTTGTTGTGATCATGTGTATACAAACATGTGACGGTTTTACACCAAATATTGGGCGCTTTTCCATTAGATGGCACGGCACCGGCACGGCGACGGCACGGCAACGATCACGTGACAATATCTATGGGAATCGATGACATGCCATGCCGGCAAGTGGAAAAGCGTGTCATATAATTTCATTGATTTTCATACATTATCTCATCCACGGTACCGTGCCGTCGCCATTGCCGGTGCCGTGCCGTCTAGTGGAAAAGCGCTCATTTGCTTTACTATGGTGCATAAAACCTGACATGAAAATCACGGAATATAAATAATGCTACTTATGGGGAAATAATGGCTAACGTGCCCTCCGCAGTTCAGATTATCTTAGTTCACAAAGAGGGCGGTAATTTGAACACTGTCTGTACTAATGGAACTCCAACCGATTTTCGGTGACGGCGGCCTACTCCTAGAGATCAACCATCTGCGTGGGACTTATTTTTTAGTATCCGAGTGTTGCATACACTATTTTAATTAATCTTTCTGATGGGGCAGGCTGTTTTTGTTCATTGAAATCAAACACTTGTGGAAAAGTTCGGTCAGCGTCGTCGCGTGCATGTCGTCAATAAAGAGAAGAGCTCTATAGGAATATTTCCGCACTCTGTCCAACCGATTTGTGATTCCTGTGATCAAACTAAAAGCATCTATCGTCCTCTATCTAGCTAGGTCATAGCTCATCTCACAGTGGCGAAGGGAGAAAAAATAGCTGACCATATTTTAGGGTGTGATTTTACCCATAAAACTGAACAACTTTCCCCAAGGAACATCACACCGTAAAATATGGTCAGCTATTTTTTAACAACATGTATATTTTATTTTACAGTTTTACACTAATATCCAAAAAACCGGTATGGCTGGTAAACAAAACAAAAAGAAAACAAACCATTTTGTTAAGACACGTGAAAATATCTGTGAATTTCACATATTGTTTTTCGTATCGAAGAATGAATTTGTTTGCTATCATGAGTGGAATCATTATGCTGCGCGATTTATTTTTTATAACGAGCACACCTCACGTTTATTTATCGGTCATCGGTCACTAGTAAAGGAATACCTACCTACACTATCCTTTCACGAAGATGAAGGAAAAATCCATCGACATATAGGTAGATTCCCTTTTCATCGATTCAATGGTACAACTGGTACGGTGGGATACACAGCGCATCATTTGTTACATGATGTCATATCATGTCTAGACTATATATGTACAATCAGCGATGATGGTAAAATACTTAATAATTTCCCTTGATAATTAGATAAAGTTATCTAGAAACTTCAAAGTGTTTCGCAGAAATAGTGAAGTTCCTGAAATATTATTATCTGGTGAGTTTGAAACTTCCATGCTTGACTGGGAGTGATAGAAAAACATAGAATGTGTCAGACGTGGCGGATTGACCTTTATTTAGGTAGTTTTTGCTCTGCTTACCCCAATAGGGATAAAGGCGTGATTTTATGTATGTATGTATGAGTTTGAAATAAACTCGGGTGTAAGGGATATTTTCCCGCAAACTGATAGGGGTGGATCAGTCAATGGAACTGAACAACAATTTAGGAAATAAAAAATACTTTTCCATACAAAATGTCAATTTCAACTGCGTTCAAAATAATAATCTAAACAACCGCGAAAGTCTGAAAACTTATAATTTCTTTGTGTTCAGTTTGGCCGTCTCGGCGAAACCAGGATGTGTTTGTTCCGCGGTTTCATCAAGCATTCTGATTTTTCTTATTGAGTATTAGGTAGAGATGGAGTTTTCCAGTCAGCGCACACACAACACAAAGCGATGAACCGATGTCATAGTTTTTAAACCACCATACGCTTCTGACATGATTTATACAACGACGATCATAGACAGCCAGACGGGGACCGACAGTTTAACGTGCCCTCCGAAACGGAGATAATTTTTCTTGCAGACAATCAGGTGATTCAACCTGCATTGTATACCTAACCAAACTGGGTAAATTCTGACAAAGGGACATTGAGAAATTGCATCATTTGGGAATCGAGCCCATGACCTTGGGATCGGGAGCCCATGGCTCAGACGACTCGACCACATGGTCCAGTTGATTTGATTTTAGTGTTTGTCTAAGCACCGGAAGTGTCTACTCAAGATTGAGGAGAGGTGTAGTTGCGTCTGTCAGTCTGTTGTGGGCTAAACGATGTCAACTGTCAAGTGTTTACTGGCGGGCGTGACTGTGATGATGACGACGCAGAAGCCATGTAAATACCTGCGTAATGTTCGGCGCCGAAGGTTCCCAACACACAAGGTTTCCAAACACCTTGTATAGCGCCATTTAGCAAAAGGTTCGATCGGCGGAATGGGTGTATCTGAAGGTTTAGCCTTCGAACGCTACGTAGGTGTGTTACTAATAGTAAACGTAAAATTTGTAGTAAAGTGAGTATTTCACAATATATCATCATATAAGTGCAAGTCATATGATTGTAGTACAAGACGCTTCCCCCTGGGCCCTCTGTAGACAAGACACCCATTATTCAATCCAAACATCGATCAGGTTACCGGCCGACATATCTCGTGCAATGTTGCAAACACACAGCTTGTTATTCTAACAAACATACGCACAAATAAGTAGCAACATATTATGTAAGACAAAAAACAATACGAACTTTCATTTATACGGATATTTGAATTAAAAAAACGGGTCAAGTGCGAGTCGGACTCGCTCACCGAGGCTTCCGTACCTACTCGAGGGTATTTAAAGCACAGACTCTTTTTTCAAACAAAAAATATGAACTGGACTAAAGGACAAACTTAACTTTGCTGTTGTCCCCATACTAAATATAGGAAAAGGACTGAAAATAAGTTTGTAAATACAAAACCTTTTTTTTCGTGATTTATGAACAAGTTTACAGTTTTCGGATTTTTCCCTTTCATTGTGCTAAGTATTAGACACTGCTTATTTCTAAATTTCATGATTGTAGGTCAGGTTACTTCCAGTTGATGGAAGTAACCTATAGGTTTTTGAATTTTGAGGAAGGCATAACCTATAGGGTACTACCCGGTGACCTAGGATCTTGAAATTTGGCAAGAAGCAATGTCTCCTAGCACAACGAAAGGAATAAATCCAATAACGGCAAATTTTTAGTCAGATCACAAAAATATAAATAATAAATAGTTTTTTTTACTTGGAATTGGTTAGCTCTTGACTCTAGACACAAAGGTCAGCGATGACCGTGACTGAGTCGACGATGGAGCGAGCTAACCCAGAAGACGCCTGTTAAGGCACTAGTCTCACGCACCGACGTTTCGACTTGATACCTTCACGCGTTCCTGAGAAAAAGGGTCTTGACAGACAGACAGACGGACGGACGGACAACTGAGTGATCCTATAAGGGTTCCTTTTTTCCTTTAGAGGTACGGAACCCTAAAAAGAAAAAAAAAAAACGCCTATAATGTGGTATTAAAATACGTTTTTGTCTTAGAAAAGGCATTTCGCTTTGCTTTTACAGCAGAAAAATATTCCTATTTTCTTCGTATCTCATAGAACTGTTGTTTTTTTCATTTTCACACAAGTGGAGCTGATAACCCCATTACGAGAGGTAACATTTAATTGTATCACAGTGATAACAGGAACGTGCCTCAATTTTACAAAGTCATTGCCAATGTTACTCGTGATAAGGGCAATACTTCGATGTACTGAACTGAACTTACAATTATGCTTTCAATTTGCCTTAAACTTTAAGGCTTAAAGTGTTTTGCTGCCCAAACATTGCTTTCTCTTTATAATTTAAAAGAAATTCAAATTTCGAAACAGCAAAACACATGTATGTGACAAAGTTATGATTTGCTGTTTCGAAATTTGAACTTCTGTTACGAAGCAAAGAAAACGCAATTTACTAGCCGCAATACACGTTTTGGTATCAATTGTCGATTAGCATTAAAAAATGGTATGTATACGTACGTTACTCATATGTGGTTGTGAGGAATGAAAAAAGTATTTACAGCATATAGTTAGAACGGAACCATCGGCGCCGAACGTTACGCAGGTGTGTTGCTGCCCACGTCCAACGTCCAAAGTCGTTGTCCCTCACAGGGAATCGAACTTAGGATTTTCGACTCGAGAGCCAACAACTCAGACCACTAGACCGAGATCACAAAAAAATGCAAAGTGTCTTTCAATTCAATGCAGGCGTTGTAACCTTGGCAAATGAACTGTGTAGCGAGGTCACGTCGGCCAATCAAAGTCAGTGACATTGCTCAGACGAGATCACGAGACGAAGCCATATAGGTAGGTATTGTAGTCATTGTGCGTCGTCGTGGGAAAGTATTTAATTAGTTCTGGGACATTACTGGGAGCAATAGAAAAACATAGAATGTGCCGGCTGCTTTTCCTCCCGAGAATGCTGTTAAAATCTGCTAAGGGATACGAGGGCGTCTGTGTATTGTAATTAAGGCGATGGGCTGACAACATGTCACTACAGCAATATACAGATCCATCTGAAATAACTCTCATAACTTGTCAAACGTGGCGAAACGACCTTTGTTTGGGTCGTTGAAGCTCTGCCTGCCCCATTATGGATAGAGGCGGGATAGTATGTATGTATGTAAGGGACATTTCACGAAAAGATCCACCAAATAATGTCCCGTACAAAGGTGTATGGAGTCTATGGAGCAAGTGTTGAATATTAAGGGAGATTTATCATTCACCTAAGAAATTTCAAGAGTGTGTTTAGTTAGATAAACCATAAAACTGAACAACTTTTTCTATGGAAATAGCAAAAAGAAGAAAACTGAATTATGGAAAAAAAATGAGTGGGTTTTTCAAGTCGATGTATGACCGGATAAACCCTTAAAACTGGTTTTTACACAGAGCGACTGCCATCTGACCTCCGCAACCCAGAAGGGAAACCAGACCCAATCCTAGATTAGGTTATACACAACCTTTGAATTTCTTCGTAGGTGTGTGCAGGTTTTCTCATGATGTTCCCTTCACCGTAAAAGCGCCGGATAAACGTACATATATGAAATTCGAAAACCGAAAAACACATTGGTACGTGGTGGGTTTCGAATTCGAACCACGACCTCCTGCACAGAAGGCCGCGGCCCTATTCACTACACCATCCGGGCTTCTTACTACACCCTTGATGAGCAGTCTGTTATTTTTTTTATTGAAAGAGGGAGGTACACGATCAGACGGGTCACCAGCCGGCCTATGATGTGTCCCTAGCTTGTCCCTAGACTAAACTTTTGTCATATGAACAACACCTACTATTTTTCATTGCGAAGTGCACGACGGAAGAGATAATGCGAAGAGAAAAGTCACGAAAGTCACGAATGCGCTGCCGGCCTTTTATTTCTAGGAGGAAAAGGCTATGAAATGGCTGCTGGTTTCTTGAAGACTGCCATGTTGTATCGATCAGGAAATAATATGTTAGCAGGCAACTATTTCCTCAGTGTAGTATTCAGTGCGCAGCAGGGAGTTTCTTTTGAAACGTTGGGTAGTATGGGTTCGTATCATAGATAACGTGACGTTTAGGTGATTACAACAAGTACTCACAGTGGAATGCCTCCAGAAGTGTATGAGCGCGTGGATGTCGGTAGCGGGCGCCAGAAGCAGGTAGTCCCGCCACTCGTCGTAGCTGATGTTGAGGCTGCCATCCTGGTCCATCCTGCAGACAAGACACACACATCGAATACACCGAGGGCAATATCCCTATGTCAACGTGGCCAAATTCTGGGCTGCAACAGTGTAGTGTCTGCCATCGACACGCTAAGAAGAAGAAGAGGGCAATATCCCTAATGGGGTAGGCAGAACGTCAAATGACGACACAAACAAAGGTAATTCCGCCACGTCTGACAAGTTTTGAGGGTTGTTTAAGATAGATCTGTATATTGCTGTACTTGTAGTGACGGGATATAAGCCCATCGTCTAAATTACAATGTTCTGAATCCCTCGAATCTCTTAGCTGGTTTCTACAGTACAGCATGCCCGGGAGGAGATTCAGCTAGCACATTCTGTTTTTCTACCGCTCCCAGTCCAGCATGGAGTCATCATTTCTCTAGTCTTTTTCCGAATTTCTCGGGATCGTCTACCTAATCTAGGAGATTAAACGAGGATACTGGTTTTTACACAGAGTGATTGCCATCTGAGCCACGCAATCCAGAAAGGTAAATTGGTAACTTGGTAACTTAAACTACTAAAATCAATAGCTTCTTTTGCGGCTGAGGGTTAGTTCACACCGGGAAGGTGCTTGAAGATGCATCTCATTGCAACACGAAGTGACAGCCTGCACCGAGCGGCGCCACCGCGAGAAATTGTCGAGGTCTGTATATGTAATGTCCATCTTTTGGAGTGGGATGGGATCTACCTCCTAGTGGTCCACCCGGGCAACGGCAGCACAGGCTTGCCTGTGAATAAGTCCGGCTGAATGATCCCAACCAAGCGGTGGTAGGCTTCGCAAGGGGCCGCCTGGCTCGCTACCAGCCTCTCACCGGAGTCCCGGGGCCAAACAGTTTGCTGTGTTCCGTCGGGGCGTGAGAATGCCAGTGCCATAACAGGCATCTTCTGGGTGAGCTCGCTCCATCGTCGACTCTGTCAAGGTCAACCCTGACCTACTGTCTAGAGTCAAGAACAAACCCATTCCGAATAAAAGAAAAACTTTTTGCAAAGTAAATATCGCTTTTGAAAAGTTCGCTTTCCGGTGTAAACTGATCCTGACAGTGATGCCTGCCTAGCCTGAAGATTATAGAAGTATGCTAGATACATACATACATACATAAATCACACTTTTATCCCTAATGGGGTAGGCAGAGCGTCAAACAAACCTAAACAAAGGTCGTTCCGCCACGTCTGACAAGGGTTGAGGGTTGTTTAAGATAGATCTGTATATTGCTGTAGTGACAGGTTGTCAGCCCATCGTTTAAATTACAATTCACCGAAACCCCTGAATTCCTTAGCTGGTTTTTACAGCATGCCCGAGGAAAAGCAGCTGGCACATTCTATGTTTATCTATCGCTCCCAGTACAGCATGGAAGTATGCTAGATGGTGTTGTTTATAATTAATCAGTTTAATTACAAAGCGGCTACATTTAATTGAACACTGTTTTTTTGTGATTTCTGTTTTATTGTGTATCTTGAAAACAAAATTTTGAATACCGATACTTATGCTTGTAATTATGCTCTGTACAACTTAAGCACCCATGAAATTAGCAATAATATCGAAATGGATAGGTGCAAGCTCGCATCTACAACGTGTAACAGAAAAGTAGGTAGGTATGCATTGAGAAATATGTGAATCTACTAGGGATATCCGGCACCTTTCTTTCTTTTTTATTTTATAGTTTCTCTAAAGTAAAATTGTTACAAACGGAAAAAAATTCAAAAGAGCAATAATTAAATAAGATTACCATTATTAACCATACAAGGGACATAAAAATCAATTAGTATGCATTACAAATCAAAAACTTATGGCACTACTAAACGTTTCACCTTAACAATTTTTAAAGGTAGAGCGACGAAGTACCCCGAAGACTTCCGAAATACGACGAGTATTTGAATGATCGGCAGTGCCGACTAGTCGGCCGATTAGTCGGCAGTTTCAAAACCGATTAGTCGGCTAGTCGGCAGATACCATATAGTCGGCCCATCTCTAGAATCTACCCATGAAACTGAACAACTTTCCCTATGAAACTTAGGTCGAAAAACGAAAAATAAATTGTGACCTTTCATACAAAATACATCAGCTGATAGCGTATTTAGTATGGGAACCATTTTTTTTTTTCGTATTTCGACCTACGTTCCTTAGGGAAAGTTGTTCAGTTTCATGGGTAGATTCACACATTTCTCGATGCATATACCCTTTCTGTACATGTTGTATAAACTTTTGGGAGACTTAAGAATTCATCCCATTCATTCCAGAAACTCTACTACCTATTCAGATACACATATTATTTACAATACAATACATTGAGGATCTTGATAGCACAAATACTACGGTCGCAAAGCTATTAAATATTCATGACTATTTAGACAACAATGAACGAGTATTATTTTTTTTATTTCTCGTGGATATTGCTACGGGTAGCCGTCCCAAACGGCCTGGCCACGGATTAATCTACCTACTCACTCATTAAAACGCAAAAGCAATAGGTACATTTGTCACAGTCGCAAGTTGATAGTCATAGTGATAGTAGTAGTGATAGTAAACTGAACCGTGCTCCTTTTAACACTTATTTAAATAACACCTAATTAAATTAAACAATAATAGTCGTGAAACTACTGAAAATATTCTAGAACTATGGCGGATGGTTTTGTTAGTCGACACGCCGCGACACATTTTTAGAGCTCCTTCACATTTAGGCGTTTTCATTGTGTTTTAGTAGCATAAGAGAAGCGCTGAGAAGTCGCGCTTTAGTAGCGCTAAAAGCGCGTACGAAATGATGAAGCGCAAGTGTAGCGCTGCAAACTAGTATGTAATGTACTGCTAGCGATATTTGCGCGTTTTTTCAGCGTTAGCATCGCGATTACGCAGCACTTTAGTTGCTCCAAGGGCAGCAACACACTTGCGTAACGTTCGGCGTCGAGCGTTGCGTTCAACACCCTGTCAATGCTTTTTGCATTGCGTTCAATACAACACACTTGCGCAAGAACCTACGGTCGAGCCGATCCTTCCGCGACAAGGCGGATAACCACCTATGGAGTGTGCATGCGGGGGCAATTTGTGTCGTAAACCGAATGTTTCGTCGCCGAACGTTACGCTGGTGTTCTACTCTAACAGGGATCGGCGGCGTTTATAGTGCTACTTTAGGCCTACAAAACGCCAAAATGTGAAGGTTCGTGATAATGGACCTATTTTTACATGAGAATGGCAATATTAGCACAGTGTTGGCCCAGGCGCGCTACGTGTTAACTTACCACCAGAAATTTGGCCATCTCGTATTTCTGAAATGTTGTTTTAAAAAAAGAAACTCGTTATTATTCAGGAACGATGTTCTGTTTCGTACTGAACAATGCGGGAAGCTGTCTATCCTTTATAATGTACATCTTGTAGTAGATTGAAATTATTTATTGAGCATAAAAGAAAAAATATATAAACTTGATGAATGTGGCAATAAAAATAAGTACCTAAGTGACATTTACATGTGCGATTTCTGCAGAATGACTAGGCCGCATGGTTAAAAATCGGCCACGGGTGACAATAATCGAAAACCTAACTACCTCCGCGGTCTAGAGGTCCTGGGTTCGATTGCCAGGGGGGATTGTAGGGCTGAATCACCTGATGATCGAAATGGATTCTTTTCGTACAATCAGTGAAAGGATTCCATGCTTCGAAGGGCACGTTAAGCCGTCTTTGATAGTAGTCGTTACAGCAACCAGAGGCCTATTAGCTGTGCTAATGGGCAACCCATGGGAAAACCATTTGGTACGAAGAAGAAGAGACTCCATTTGACAGTCAGATTGCAGTTGATTGGCAGTCCGTCTTTTACATGCATACATAAAATCACGCCTTTATCCCTAATGGGGTAGCCAGAGCAAAAACTACCTAAACAAAAAAGGTCTGACGGGTCTGACAAATTTTGAGGGTTATGTATTACAGATGATTATGTATATTGCTATAGTGACGGGTTGTCAGCCCATCGCCTAAATTGCAATAAACTTAAACCCTCGCATCCCTGAGCTGGTTTTTACAGCATGCCCGGGAGGAGATGCAGCTGGCACATTCTATGTTTTTCTACAACTCCCAGTCCAGCATGGAAGTAAGCTCGTCTATTTATAGCAAGATTTTTTTATTCACAAGTAAATTAGTTTTGATGTAGATAAGAAAATGCTTGGAGATGGCTTCGTAGCGTATCGTAAAATACATGCATACATATAGTCACGCCTGTGTTTCTTATGGGGTAGACAAAGCGTCAACGATATCATAAAAGAGTGTTTTCGCCAAGCGTCAGACAAGGTTTGAGTAATTTTAGAAAGAACTTACTAAATAGGCCTCGATTCACGCCGTCCAGTTACTATTTCTTAGTAGCGCTGTCACTTTCTTATATTTGACATAAGAACAGGATAGCAAATAAACACATGACTTTGACATTCCTAATCTGACATTAAATTGCTTAAATTTGACATTAGATTGCTTATTTAACGTAAAATAAGGAACATGCTCTATGCTCGGTTCTTATTAAAAGCAGCTTATGTCAAATTATGAACGTCAAACACATGTGTTTATTTGCTATCCTGTTCTTATGTCAAAGTAAAGAAAGTGACAGCGCTATTTTAAAATTAGTTAAGAATGTGGCGGCCAGAATTGAGGGCAATTGACAGTTTAATTAAAACTACTGGTCTACTGACATCTACACTATCCCGGGACGAGAAGCAGTTGGAACATTCTGTATTTTTATCGCTCCCAGTCCAGCAAAGAAGGATTTATATAGAAAAAAAATCAAAGTATCATCCATTAAAGAATTAAAATAACAAAACAAATAGAATTTCGCATGATCTACAATAAAATATAAATAAAATCACTGGAGCGTAATATAAAAAAATCGCATAGCTGATGATTCCAATAAAAAAAACAATAGGAGCTAGTACGTATATGCAAATGGGTTTTGGGTACTAAAAATATACAGGGTTAATTTAATCGAGAGTATTTTAGATTGACTTTCCCATACAAAATTACCGCTTCGATCCTTCAATCAGATAATTTGTATGAGAGGAGTCGAATAATCGAGATGGATATTTGTATGTGATTCTTTACTATCTAAGCTATTGCACACCATTGAATTAACACCCAGTACAGTAAAAAAAAATGTCTGCATACATACTACACTATGTAAAAAATATATAATAAGTACTAGCTTTTGCCCGCGGCTTCGCTTACGCCTTTTAGTTTCTATTGTACATAGTTAAGTTACTAACTTGAAATCCCAGTTTCACCTAAAATCGTGCCTAGCGAGTATCTCCAGTCCCTAGTATATCTCGTCCCTCGCGTCTGTTTCGGCTATCGCGTTCTTTTAATTTCTTGTGCCCTAATGTCATTTGCGTTCGTCTCGTCCTTAGCACCCTTTGCAATCCTCACGTCGTCCCTCTAGTCCTTTGCGCCCTTTGCACCCGAGTGCCTCGGGATCCCTCCCGTTTCTCGCGTCCTTCTCGTCGTTCTTATTCCTCCCATATCTTACATGTTTTGTACCCGCGTCCCTCACGTCCCACTTGTTATCTTGCTTTACTCACGCACTTAGGGTCGTATTTATAAAGCGATCTCAAGATTGAGAGCAATATTAAGTATGGATTTGACGGATCGTTTTGTACTAAAATGACATTTCTGATACAAACTCAAACTCGCTGTCACTCTTGAGAGCTAATTATAAATACGCAGGCCTTAGGGTTGAAACAGAAACAAAACTGATCAAAAAAACACTACGATATACTGTTACAAAGATAGACTATAATGTACCTCTTAATCTCTATTTTCGAAACGAAATCTATGATAGATGCTATATCAACTTGAAATAAAGTATCTCCATTCTCCATGGTGACAAGAATTCCTACTATAATCATCATCATCTCCCTAGCCTTTTCCCGTATATTACTCGGGCATTCTTACTGATCCATACTAATATTACACTTAAATGCGAAAGTAGTGTTTGTTTGTTACTCTTTCAACTCAAAACGGCTGAACAGATTTTAGTGTTTGGCAGGACCTGGAGACGGACATCGGCTACTTTTTACCGCGGGGAAATGCGTTATTTCCATTAAGGCGGGAAGCTAGTAATCATTATAAAGTAGTCATGTATATATTCCGTATTGAAAGATATTGTGGTGATAGCAAGCAGTGTTACCTCTTGAGGAGGTTGGTGGCTTCATTGCGGCCGATGGCGATGCCCAGGTCCGCGAACGCCGAGATCAACTCCTCCAGGTCCACCTTCCCTGGAAATAGCAACAGGTGACTATTACAAACAAAGAAACAAAACCGTCTTACCAGTTATTACAATCAAACAACTTAAAACTAAATAATCTAAGGGTCAGTTCATACCGGGAAGCGATGCGACACGGCGCGCACTTTTCAAGAGCATTTCGGAACTTGAAAATGCTCGCGCTACACAATGAGAGGCATCTTCAAGCAGCTTCACGCTCCCCGATGTATAGTTACACTCGATACCGAAAGCATTTCCAGCATACGCTCCAGTCTAAGACTGTAGCGCTGGTTTTCAGCAGTAACCTTACTAAACTTACTCAACCAATTACTGCTGGGTTTGTTTGCGAAAAATATACTCTTACTTATTAAATGCATCTATGTATTTCGGACATTGTATTCAATTCGATATTTAGTAGGTAGGATAAACATGAGCTGAAAGAAGATAAATTATTTAGATATTATTTCTACTACCAAAATGTCCACCGCATTAAAAACTCAGAATCTAAAATCTCCCAGAGTTCAAAAAAAGTCGTACAAGACTTCTTGAAACCTATAAGGCGATCACGATCTGTGAAGCAAATCTAAATGGAACCTTTTACAGGTCACACCCAGGTGTCAGGGGTTATTTTTAGAGAGGTTAGCAGACATTATAATTTTAATTCACGGTTCAGTCGTATTGATTGATATACCTACAGTGATGCACACCCATGCCCCCGCTGTGATGGCATTGTTAAGATGATTCTATCATATTTTTCCAAGAGTATTTTATCTTTTTTATCTAAACTTTAAAATACATACATACACGCCTTAACTTTATTCCTAATGTGGTGTTCCCAAAGTGTCAACGACTTTTCAAAATGTGTACATTTCAATATGTAATAACCATTATGGAATTGACATTTTCACATGAGTGACTTTTTGACACAGTGGACTTTTTGATACTGTGGACAATCTCGCCCGATAGGAAACAAAGGTCGTTTCGCCACGCTGAACTTTTAAGTTTATGAAAGGTTGCCTGTTACAATATGCCCTAATTATTGTATGTAAGTATTATTATTTACCCACGGCTAGCCATCCTAATACGGGGTAGGCTCGTGCCCCTCGGTATGAGCTGATCAAGCTTGGAAAACGATTATGAATTTTATACTACACCTATTCGGAAAGTATGTTAGTTCTTACTAGAAAAAAGGAAAGAAAGTACGTAAATCCAAGCGAACGAATATGCGGGCGGCAAAAATATATGGGATTCACTTTCTCCCCTAGGGGAGAAAGTATTTTCTCCCCTCCTTTATTTTTTTTTAAATTCATTATTCAAAACTAGAAACAGGCGGATGCCAAAACACAAAAGGTTTGTATCTCGAAGCCCACAAAATGATACTGGCCACTTACATTTTTTGGCAGTATGTGCTTAGCTTCATTTGCCTCTTTTATATTTTTAAGTAAAAAATATGGTAAAATCAACATGTCCGCGCGAATTCTTTTTCGTTCTTTGATTTATTTGACTTATTCAATGTAAATAAGGTTTTTAGTGTTTTCGATGTAATGTGTAATTGTATTTATTATGTGTTTTGTTTGTTTGTGTTCTGTTCGAATGGATGATAACACTTCAAACGTTCTTAAGATATCTTCTCATGTAAGTGATATCATTCTTTATTTTACAAGGATTTTCAATTATATTTTCCTCATAGGTGTAGTATAAAGCACTATGTATAACTCGGAAGAAAATGCGATTCCCAACTCGTGTGTATTGAGGCCCTCAGCTACGCTTCGGGCCTCAAACTACACCCTCGTGGGAATCGGTCATGTTCTCCACTCGTTAAACAATGTACTATTCTAACCGGAAATCACAAAATGCATTTTAGCATTTACGTCTGGAAAGTGTTTTCCTTACTATCTAGACCTGCCTAAAATAGGTAGTAGTAATGAAATTGAAGTACTTAACTATTACATTAAAGGTTGCAGTTTATCTGTACGGGGTGTAAGGGACAGCGTACCAGTAACTAATATGGGGGTGCTCTGCTCAGTCAACAAAACTGAACAACTTTCACCAGTTTTTGGTACGCTGTCCCTTACACCCAATTGAGAGAGAAGGCAGCCAATGGATTAAATATTTTAAAAAACCTGCTTTCACTCACCATCCTGATTCTTGTCGAGGTGCGAGAACTGCAGCCGCAGGTTTTTCTCGTGCTCGCGCACGTAGTGGATGAACTCCGACAGAGTGACGTCACCCGCATCCTTGCCAGTCTTCGCCAGGAACTTCTGGAATATTCCATGGTCCACCGTCAGACAATCCTCATTGTGATCTCCGTAACAGATTATACCTAACTCATTGCCAGCTAATGATTCCCTAGAACTGTTTTTGTGAATTCTCGCGCTCACAGTGCTACTGTTTCGGCCCATAATTTGAGTTGCGATTCAAAGAAGTAAACTTTTCTCGCACTTGGAAATTACGATCTTTACAAAAAATTATCGTCTCAACAAATTGTAAATTCGACAAAACAACTAGACAATTTTAGTTATATATAAACAGCGCCGCCAAAATACTATTCTTATTTCTTGTTGGTTACGATAAGAATGAGTATTCTATTGAGGTTGGAAAAACTAAATAGCTGATATATATCTTTCCTATTATAAGAAGAATAGATTTTTTATCGCGTCACGCATTCAATATTACGATATTTTACGTAATAAATATAACAATAATAATACGTGTGACGATAGTATAGTAAGATTCTATGAACACTCAGCGG
>JARACY010002446.1:0-42641 GCA_029255725.1 Scrobipalpa atriplicella
CCAATAAAGACCAAAAGCATTTATAAATTAACATAAAACAAAACACAAATTATAAACAACAATTTCTACACTGAAACTAACAGAATAAAGTGAGTCAAGATAAAAACATGAAACAAAAATACTACTGTTGTGCTATGAATGAGACTGAAAACAGTAAAATAAAGTGAATACAATGTAAGGTAAGGTACAGTATACCCCAAAGTGACAGGGGTTTGCTCAGTCATATATACTGAACATCTTTCACAAGGAAATTCAAGAAAAAAATATTTCGGCTGCCCCATACAAATTGTTTGATTCAGCTAGTCATTTTGTATGGGGAAGTATGACGTTGGCCACAAAATAGACATAGAACCTCTATTATGAAAAATGTCAAAGAAGTATAACTTCTCACGCTCGTACCTAAATACATATTCGTACTTAATTAACACTCCATTTTATACCTACAAAATACTCCATAAGTATTTTCTTTTTATGTATTAAAAATAAAAATGAGACTCATTGACCTCACAGTCAAACGTGGGGCTATTGTTATAGATTAAGAGATTATTGTAAATGAGTAATAAATAAATACAATACAAAAAAATACATGCACCCATTTTTTTTTCATTTCCTGAAAGAATGTCTTTGTGAAAGTTGTTCAGTTTCGTTGACTGAGCAGAGCAACCCCTATCAGTTCCGGGAAGCTGTCCCTTACACCCTTCATAAAGAAAGATTGTGCTCTACCTGTACGGGTTGCCTTAGGCTTCTTGTCGCCTCCGTGCTGGCGAACTGTATCTTCGGTCGCTGCGCACGCGCCGCCTCCACCAGAGGACTCTGTCTTGACAACTTCCCCTACAATGTGCCACAGTTGTAGAATAGAAAAGTAAAGAAGGTAACCAGAAGAAGAGTAAAGAAGTAAGTTACAGATCTATTTAAGAAGTAGGTCAGTGATAATTTTATTTTTTAAGAGTCACGTTAAAAATTGTCGTTTTCCCGCACTTTTTAGGGATAAAGCAAACTACACGACATACAAAACTGTCATAAATCCATACCTGTCCTTTTCTATTACGAGAAAACAGAAAGGGATGGCAATAATTTTAGTTGAGATGTTCTTTCTGAATTAGTCTCGTTAGCCTTTTAAGTTATTTAAAAAAAAAACTAATTTCTCAAAAGTTCAAAGGTGCAAGCAAGACAGCTGCAAATCGTAAACGAGGTCAAATTTATCAAAAAAATAAATACTTGTTTACTTTTCTTCCTTATAGAAAATGGTTGATATTAAAATTTTAAATCTACCTACAAATACAAGGTGTTCTAATTTAAAAAGGTTTTCTAAACACTCGCTTGGTGTAATTTTGATTAGTGCATTCACACTTTATATTGCCAAACCAAATAGAAATAATAAAATAAGTAATATTTAATTATTAATTAGCCAGCAAAGAAGCGTAGTTAATATTTGTGTAAATTAATAAATAATTTTATTATATTAGTAGGAAATTAATAATCTCATGCATGAGATGTAGATAAAGGCGTAAATATTATTGTGTGATTTTAATTATAGTTACAATTATTTTTATAAAAAAAAAATCACCCCTCAAATAAAAATTAAGATAAGTGAAAATTGAAAAAAAAAATAAGAAATAGTGTGCAATTTCTATCTACATTTGGTACCCATAGTACATAAATATACCTACTTGTCCAATTAATTAATTATTCAATAATCTTATTCGAAAAGTATAACTAACAATTTAACAGAGAGTGTTCCTTCTACGTAATGTTAAGGTTAAGTATGTGATTTTGACAAGCAATGTGAACATTCTCTGCTTAATTGTCAAACTAATCTGCCTATACCCAAAAGTTATACTGGGTGTCAGAGACAGCTTCCCTCAAACTGATAGGGGTTGCTAAGTCAACGAAATAAACATCTTTTATTTCAGAAAAAGTAAAACATTTTTGCCTTCTTCATGCATAGCTTGTATTTGGATGTAATTTCTTTCTTTATTTCCTGAAAGAGTTCCTGGTCAAAGTTGTTCAGTGTCGCTGACTGAGCAACCCCTATTAGTTTGCGAAAATATGTCCCCTTTCACCCGACAACTAAATTCTAAACCCTCATCATTACCCAGTAGTAAATAACCTCAAAGGTTTACCTGTAGTGTTGGTGCGCTGCCAGACCGTCGCCAGATGTTTGAGGTGCTTCCACAGCGGCGCCTCCGCCCTCCCATGCTGTTAGTGGCCCATACGAACCGTATTGCAATATTACACAGTGACCACACCTAGCTACTAGACTAGACTATACTAGCCGTTTCGCAAGAACTGAGCTTTTGACAGTTGAGAGGAGTTTTGTATTAGTAGCTTTTGGTACCATTGACGTTTGAGTGGTTTTTATTTTTAGAGATCTATGGTAAGATCGGTTATGTAGATTTTGATTTTTATTGATGATGGCAACATTTTAGTCCGGCTCGAAGGACCAGAATTTTAAGGTTATAATTTTGATTGCAAATTAGAGTACAAATTATTAGCTCAGTTTTTGCGAAACGATTTTATTTACTCATAATAATAACAATTGATTTTAAATCACATTCTTAGAACAAGATAGGTATTTACAAAGGGGGTGCGAAAAAATTGTGTTTACGAATAATTTAAAAACAATTAGAACTGAAACGAAAAATTCTAACTAAGAACTAAATCAACTGACGTAAAACTAAATAATGTGATGGTTGTTATCATGATTTATTGTTATATGCATGTATTCATGCAGGCAGTGAGCGATCTATGCTTTTTGAAAAAAAAAAGAGATGTGTCGTGTAAAAGCGCTATAAAGCATTTGGCAGTGTAAGCGTGTTCCGTGGTCTACGGGTGTGGGTTTAAAAAGTTATAATTTGAATTTGGAACGTACCGGCCCAGTTTCTTCTATAAGATGCGCAAGCGACGATGATTCTGCGTTCTTCATCTCATTCGCTTCGGACATAATGTGCGCGCGGAGTTGTTTGTTCCTAGGAATAAAAAGAGTAAATTATTTAAACATTAATCAAAATGAAATTCTTAAGTTTAATTGGTCGTCAAATGATTGATCTTGCGAATCGTATGCGCATTGAAAATTCACTCTTGCATTCAAGCGTTTAAGTGTGAATTTTGAAAACTTTCTCCCATTACCCCACGCCCCACCTTAAATCAAGAAGATTGCGGGCAACTATACTTAGGCCCGTATTTATAATCAGCTCTCAAGAGTGACAGCGAGTTTGAGTTCGTATCAGAAATGTCATTTCAGTACAAAATTACCAGTCAAATCCGCACTCAATCTTGAGACCGCTTTATAAATACGAGCCTTAAAAGTTTGTATCTCCTTACCTGGCATCAAGCTGCATGATATGGTTATGCGCCTGGGCGAGCTGCGCGGTGGCCGTGGCCAGTCGCTCCTCCAGGGCGGCGGACTCCACGCACTTCACCGAGTATTTCTCGGACAGAGACAGGATCTCGCGCTTGATCTCCTCCATCTCTTGCCTGGAAGAGAACAGTCTGATTTAGCCGGTTAGTGGCTGTACTCGGACGAAAGATTGGAGGTATTGGTAAGTTAATTTACTAAGATACTCGTATGACCCATTATTGATGATAATCAATGGGTCTATTTCATGATGTCGATCTATTCTTTTAATGGATGTCTAAAACTACAGAATTATTTCAGCTTTTGTCATCGCATCGTAAACTGACTGGTCTCTTTTTTGTTGTCAATGTCGCTTCTCCCAGCTTAATCTTTGTCCATAATTTAAGTACTTACTGGTGCCTGTTGCTAAGCTGGTTGAGCTCCCCGTTATGCACGCCGCGCGCTAAGAACTCCGCCTTGAACTTGTCGACCTCTCTGCGCACTTCGCTCTCGTGCGCTTTACGCATCGCGTCCAAAGCCGCCAGGGTCGCGCGTGTCTCTTCTGCTAGTGCTTGCTCTTTGTCCAGTCTGCAAATTGGGTAATGAAGGTTCTATTTAAAAAAGAATATTAACTAATCACATAACATTATATTATAATAACATCTGACAACTTAGCAGAGAATGTCCATGCACTTTTATTTTTATTTTAGAATTCTTGCCTTATGCTCCAATAAGGAATATTATGCCTAAATGGTTGCAATATTAGAACACAAATTATGAATTTTGTTGTTTTCAAAGGCCCTTGTGTTATTTTTCATGGGTAAAAAATGTCTTCACTACAGCAATCTGCGTATCTATGTTGGTCAGAATCAGAGGTGGCTAATTTTATTTATTGCCTCTCTCTACAAAATCTACCTGAGCTGTTCTCTCTCTGCGCGGTGCTTTTCTTCCATCTCTCTGACAATGCGCCGATGAGAACTTTCCATTGCCATCAGTCCCTTCTCACACAGCGCGCGCAGTTGCTCGATCTCTTGTTGGTAACGTGCGCGCAGGCCGTCGCCGTGAGTATCCGCCGCTACTGCGCTCTGGAACGTTACAAGCATAATAAATATCATTGAGTGAGCAGTGGAGGAACTAACTATTGAGAACAAAGGGATTACTATCACTTCTCATCTCTATGTCTTTGATTTTCATTTTTTATGAACATGTTCAAATGCAGTTTTCTGGTTCTGGTTACAAGTTATGATTATTAGATAGTACATTAGATTTAAGTTGGTGTCAGAGATAGACTCAACGATGGAAGAAACTCACCCAAAAAACTTTTTATTACCTAAAATAAATGTCATTACAAGTTAACAGAGAATGTTCATAATTGTTAACCATTTTCTTAAATATTTATTACTCCAGGAATGCTTCTAAAAGTTACCTGATAAGCAGCCCTAAGGCTGTCCAACTGCGCAGAATACTCGGAATCCAACGCGGCGAGCCGCCTCTGCAGCGTTCTGGTTCTCTCCCTTAGCGCGGCTCGCTCCCTCTCATGTTGCGCCTGCAGCTGCGCACGCGCACGCCTCGCCGCCGCTAAAGCACCAGCTTGTTGAGTCAGCGCGCATTCGCTTCGGGCGCGTTCTTGCTGTAACCTGCTTGGAAGGGGTAGAAGTTATTTCATTATGAAGGATTTTAGGAAGTGGGAAAGGTAGAACTGTGACATTGTTGTGTCATTTTTTCCACTTGATTTTGTGAGGCTTCTTGTATGTAGGATGAAGATTGTGCTTTTCTGTGGCATATCGGTATTTCGCAGTTCAGTAAGCAACTTAGGTCTCACATGCGTAATAGGTGTACATTTTCAACAAGTTTTGAGCAGAAGGCGGAGGCCCAGATCCTCTTTGGGTCACTGAGCCAGCGTATAAGTAAGTGTGCAGAAACGAAAGAATTCTACATATAGTTCTGAAACCAGTTGATGACTCTCTACTTACCTATCGAGCGCGTCTTGCAGCTGCTTGCAGTGCTGGCAGGGCACCAGCGCTTGCAGAGCCTCGACGCGGCGCCGCAGCGACTCCACGCGGTCCAGCACTCCACCCGACGTGCTGACGTCACTCACTTCCGTCCCCTCCCCCGCGAGCGACTTCTGCACCCCCGCTACCACCGCCTCCACCCGCTCGAGGCTCTCGCTTATCTTCATCGAGTCTTCACTGTTACCCGAACAGTCACTGGAGAAGAGCGCGCGGCACTCGTTCGAGAAGTGCTGGAATAGGTACACGAACTCCGCCTCTTGCGACGGGTCCGTGTCCAGGGAGGAAATGGCGTCCGATCTCTGGTTTGAATCGTTCTCTTGCGGTGATGATGCGCGGTACGTCCCTTCAACTACTGCGATCCTGGCGTCGACTAACGCTTTCTGCGCGAGAACTTCGGCTAGCTGCTGTAGAAGGACACGGCTGTCAAGCCCTGGTGAGCTTTCTTTCGTGCGTCGGTCTACAGTCAGGCATTCTCTGTAGCGGGAAGCGATGTCTCTGACGGCGACGTCCATCTCGCAGCGCAGGTGGTCGTGTGCCGCTTGCCACCACAGCTCTAAATCTGCGCGGTCTTGTGCGGTTAGAGTGAGGCGACACTTGCGCGCGTCATCTAGTTGATCTTCGCAGAGTTGTGCAGCGCGGCTTAAAGCTCGAGCGACTTCGGCTTGAACTAGTTCAGCGCCGAGTGCATCTCTGGCTGCGGCCCAGGCTTCGCGTACTCTAGCAGCTTCTACGTTCGCTCTTTGCTGGTCGAAGTCGCTGTCATTTGGCGTCACATAGCTGAGTGTTTCGCATGCTAGAGCAGAACACAACTCTGCTAACTTATCTTTCTTGTATCTGTCAACGGCGTCAGCAACTTCTTTCTGTGATGCTTTTAGTGCTTCGAGATCTGCGCTATGAATTATCAACTCAGACTTCCGAATGTCCCTCGTCTCTTTAGAGTTGTTCATGATGTCGATCTTCCTTGACAATATTCTGGCGAGATAGTCCAGTGAACTCCTCGTGTTGTTCATACTTTTGTTGCTGTCGCCCGTCATCTTACATTTAAGGTTATCGATTAATTGACTAGTTTCGATTATTTCAGACTTTATTAACCTAGCGAAGAATCGGCTCCCGTTGGACGATTCTAAAGCCTCTTGGATCCTGCTGATCAGAACTGCCTCATATGCCAATTTCTCTGCCAATATTTCCAAGTTCTTCCTCTGTGTCAGTTCTCCTGACTCATATAAAGCAGCCTTCCTTCTGGATATTTCCAGAAGTTTAGTTCTTAGTTGCTCTTCCAGCTGCACAACGACTTGGGCTACACTATCATTGATCTCCTGATCTTGCGCCTGGTCACAATCGAGAACGCATTTGTCAAAGCAGTCTTGTAATCTCTTACTGACTTCTGTCAAACATTTCTCCATCGATCTGATGCTGTATTTCTTCTCAAGACTAGGCGAAGGTGACCTTCTGGTTTTGGCTGCCCTCATGGCACTCATTTGACAGAGACACTCGTTGACTTTGTTTCTTGAATGGATCACAACGCTTTCTAAACTCTGTAGCCTGTCTAGAAGGTGCCTCTGTGACTGCGTACCGATGCTCGAGCTAGAACCTTCAGGACTGTCGTTGAATTGAATTGGGCTGTCAGAAGACCGTGTTGCTTGACTCAATGACTCACAAGAGTTCGTGAGGTCTTTACGGTTTTCTAAGGCGGAAGCTACTTTGGTTTCTAGCGAACTCAATCGTACGAGCATCTTCATTGGTTCTGAACTTGTGGCGCTGTCTAGTGACTTACGTCTGAGCCGAGCTGCTAATCTTTTCATTCGTTTCTCGTCTGAAAGACTGTCCGTTTTGGTTGCTTTTTCTTTGGCAGGGGAGGCGCTCTTAGAAGGAGAGTTGATGGTTGGAACTGGTTCTCCAGTTTCTAGCATCGTTATCTTATTCTCCAGTTCTGTCAGCTTTTCTTCAACTTCTTTGCCAAGTGTGAAGGACTCTCTTCCTTTCAGTGATAGACTGCGTCTTTTCTCTCTTGACTCTGATTTTTGGATCTTGTGTTTCAAAGTGCGGACTTGTTTGTCCGATGCTGTCAGTTTCTGCGTCAAGTCGAGGATCCTAGCTGCCATTAGGTCTATTTCTGACCTGCTGCACTGTTCTCTCAGCTTCATTTCATTTCTCAATTTCATGTTGGTTATCTCTAGCTCATCATACATGTTATGGGATTCGCGAAGTTCCTTTTTCATAGCCTTGATTTCTTGAATCGCTTTTAGGAATCTTCCTCGTAATTCCACATACTCCTCTATAAGTCTTGATCTCTCCAAAGTTTCAACGTTCAACTCTTGATTGATGTTTGTAAGATCGCTAAGAGAGCCAATGCTCTTTCTCTTCTCTCTTGATGGTGATTCTGTCGGTATTCTGCCTTCTAAGTCTCTTATCCTCGTGTACAAATTATCGTTTTCCTTCACACTCTTCAGAAGTTTGTCGTTTAGTTCGTTTAATTCTCGTTGTAGTTGTTTGATGGTTTCTTGCGCTGACGTCAATTGCCTTGTTAATAGTTCGCAGTGTTCCGTAGATTCCTTCAAGAAGTTCTGCGTTTCTGTCAACTTGCTTTCCCACATTGACTTATCTTGGTTGTAAAGCTGTTTGATGGTGTCAATGTTCTCTGCTTCCTTGGTTCTGATGGAAAGCTCTTCTTCTTTCTGTTGCAAGGTAGTGACTAGCTCTTCCATCTTCTTTTCTCTCAGTGTGGCATCTGATTTGAGTTTGCGTAGTCGTGCAAGTTCAGATTCAGCAGCGTTGACGTCACTTAGGGCAAGTTTAAGTTGTTTGCGCAGATCATCAATTTCAATAGATTGTTTATCAATTGTCGATATGTAGCTGCGCTTTCGTGGTTCGTTTGGTTTTTCGTTTTCGTCGACTTCAACGACTGGGCTTTCTTTTTCTTTGGCGGAGTCAATTTCATCTTTGTCTTTAGGCAAGTCACATTTTGGTGGAGTTTGGTGACATCCTCTCGCTCGGACCTTTTCTTTGACTTTGGATATTGGAGTGCGATTGAGAATGGGAGATGGAGGTGGTTGCGGAGCCACTTCACCCCAATCAGCGCTATCCCTCCTTCCACCTTCGGAAGCTGTTCTGTATTCATCATCTGATGAAAATGGCGCCGAGCGTGGAGTCATTGGCGTCACAGGCGTTACTGGAGACGCTGATGATTCTGATGTTTGGTCAACTGCGTCTTCTCGGAGCATCAGGGAGAGTGGTCCCGTGTCTGGTAAGCCAGCTGTTCTTCGCATCGCTGACACCCAGTTCGCTCTGATGCCTGCTGTGACTGCCGCTAAGACTATGTGCTTGCCGTCCCAAGTCTGAAACAAGAAGAAAAGGCATTGATTCGTGTTACCCAGATCCATAACTATTTACGTCACTTTTGGATTTGTTGTTATACCTACCTCAGTTTCAAAAGCATATCCATTCGTAGACGGAGAAGTAGGCAATTCTACAACTCTAGCCACTCCACTCAAGTCGATGACTCCATCCATAAGTCCTCGATGTTCAGCATGAGGATCCCTGAAGTAAAGCAGAGCTGCTCCTCGAAGAACGAACCAATGACGTGACCAGCCACCAGGTCCTCGTCTTTGTAGCCAACCAGCTCTTGCGTGGAGCAGTCTTTCGGCTGGCAGTTCCACGCGACCTCCTTCATTGTTTTCTGTGGTTTCGGTGGCGTCTGCTGGTTCGCTGCCGTCACTTGCTGAGCTGGAGCTGCCTTCTTCTGGTGGTGCTCCTCCATCTGGCGAGCCTCTTGCCTAGAAGATGAATATACAATGTTAGAACTTACAATAGAGAGCAACGATGAATAATCCATGTATCCTAGCCTATACCCACCGGTAGCCGATCGGGCGGTAGTCTGGTTGGACGTTCAAGGGTGGGTGGAAGTGCACGACGCGATCGTGGTCTAGTGAGAGAAGCCGCGATATCTCTGAGCTGCTCATCATATTGCTGATGTTGGTGTAGCAGTGGTGCTCTGACTTGCGCTGTAAAATAAAAAATACAAGGTCAAAGATGTTTTTTAAATGGAATCTACTCGGCGAAAAAATGCACAATGTTACCATCTTCAGTGGCCGTAGTGGTGGTGGGTTCAGCCCAGGTATCCCGTCGTCTGGAGCGTGCCTTCTCCTCACCGTTGATCTTGTCCCTCGTCGGCGGAGACGCTGACGACACTGGCTGGTCTGTGTAAACTGTAACAAAGGAGAATTGGGTTAAACACTAATGGAACAAAATAAATCCTAGGATCATTCATAGGTTGTCGATGTGCGCGTCTAAACAAAAGATATAGTGCTAAAGTCAATTTGAATTTTGAACGAATAACACGACATAATTAGTTGATAGGTAAATATTTATATTTATGAAGGTTAAATAAACAAATCGTTTTCAACACACAATCATCATCTGTATTAGCCCTCGAAACTTGTCAGACGTGGCGGAACAACCTATATTTAGGTAGTTTTTGCTCTGCCTTCCCCATTAGGGATAAAGGCGTGATTTTATGTATGTATGTATGTTTTTAAATACGGTGGTTATCTACTTATACGGAGACGATACTTAATCCAGCCAATTGGCATTTAAATCCCGAGTCATATTTCAAAAACAATCGATATCAAAAACGCTATATCAAAAGTGGAGTCCTCAATTTTGATATCTGCATCGGAAGGCGTTCGATAATTGAACGGACCTCATAACGAGAGAATCGCATGCGCCGGCGCAAGGTCGCCAACAAGAGCAAGATGGAAGAAATATGCGCCCTTTAGCCGATTATTTACGATTTAACGTACGACTGGTGACAGACGCGGAGTCAGTTGCAGGCCTCTTTCTTGTAATATCTGGTAGCCATTTCTTCTTATCTTACGTTTTCTGAGCTTCATTAGTCCGTTTTAGTTTATAGAGCAATAAAATGTTAATTTTTATTGCCTTCGTTCATATGAGTATATTTTAAATAGCGCAAAAGTTGTTTTCAATTTCATCATTTTGATTATGCAGTGCCGCCGCACTGCGCCAGGAGCCTAGGAAGTTACAGGAAAGAGCAGTCTATGAAAAGGAATTAGATTTTCCCAATGTAGATTTTGAGGTCCAATTTTGTGGTACCAGCTTCCTAAACCTACATCTGCCCCTGTTCATCGACGCATACCTCGGCGGTCCAGAGATCAAATAATACAAATGAACCTGTCATTATCTGAAATTGTGGTGGTGTTTCTTTGGAACCATTTACCTGCGCGGACGCACGCGATCGCTCCACTTATTATAAGTATACCCCACAGTACTATTTGGCTGTTTTCCATACACGCTGTGAAGATATGATTTAAGATAAACGCAGTTAAGTAAGTCTGGTATTTATCTATGTATGAGCTACTTTTGTCGGTAGCTGGACTAAATTGTAACGGTCTGTATGTTGTAGTTATTTAGTGTATTATATTTGCTTCCATGCTGGACAGAAAAACATAGAATGTGCCAGCTGCATATCCTCCCGGGCATGCTGTAAAAGTCAGCTAAGGGATTCAGTATTGTAATTTAGGCGATGGGCTGACAATCTGTCACTATAGCCATATACAGATCCATCTGGAATAACACTCAAAATTTGTCAGACGTGGCGGAACGACCTATGTTTAGGTTGTTTACGCTCTGCCTACCCCATTAGGAATAAGGGCGTGATTATATGTATGCATGTACGTATTTTGTGTATAAGGTAGTTGCGCCCCGCGGCAGTAGCAATACGAACGAATATGTTAATATATTTTATACTTATTATGCGACTATAATGTAATGGTAATGATGCTCCATCTTTCAAGGTTTAATTCCTGTTTATGTTTTTAATTTTTTAAGAAGAATAACGTAGGTAGTTTAAACTCTACTGTAGGTGTAGGTACTAGGGACAGTTTTTTTTAGTTAAGACGGGTTCTTTAGGCTATCAAGCAGTCTCTGATGTCGGGGTCTGGGATGATCCAACTAAAAATCAGGAACACGTCAGTATGCGTCATCATTTTTAGACTGAGCAGTTTTCTTGAATATCGATAGAATACATACCCTGGGTAAAAGTTTTAAACAGATAAGAAACCTATTCACATTACTGCCTTAACTTCACCATCTATCTAGACGATATACTTTCTCAATCTTGTCTGCATATGGTCTAGATGTTAATTGATAAAATAAAGAAGACGCTATCAGCGCTTTGGCGGCGTCTGCGCAGCCATGTTTCAATTTATCCCGTTTATAGAGACATATTATTATCTGTGGTCCATACAAATCATCATTAGGAATGAAATGGCAGTGCTGAAGGTTTATGTTTAGTGTGCAGTCGTAAATTGATGGGTCCACTTCAAATAGCGCAATGGAATTAAACACCGCCTCTTATGGACATGCTACTAAAAACATTTTTCAAGAAACCTAAGATGAAATAATGGTAGATTTTGAACTCTCATGCCTTCCAAAGCTTGCCAATTTTTGGAGAATCATGTTTTCGTGGACAAGGATATTCACTTGTCTTTAGAATTTATAAGTAGGTACTTACTACTTAGCTATGACTTAGGTGCTTTATATAATAAATCTCAGCCTAGAAGGAGCCTTCAAAATATCGAGACCTAAACAAAAACAGAACAAGATAAGGTTAATTTTTATCTGTTGTTTTGATCATTCACAAATTATTCATTCATTCATGTATTTTATCGCACTATTTAACAGCTAGTACAGATAACTTATCTACCTACTATGTAAATCATTTATAATTATAATATTATGTGCAAGTAAGTATTCAAATAAATGCGAATGTTCCACTTTTAGGCTCGTATTTATAAAGCGATCTCAAGATTGAGAGCAATATTAAGTATGGATTTGACAGATCGTTTTGTACTGAAATGACATTTCTGATACGGACTCAAACTCGCTGTCACTCTTGAGAGCTGATTATAAATACGGGCCTTACTGTTCTTAGTAGTTTGTATTTGTACAGACTATTTTCCTGATACAAAATAATTTCTTCCTATGGGAATCTCCAGGTAAAAACTAGTTACAAATAATCTGAAGTCAAATCGTGTGTGTCTTGTAAATAAGAGTCAATACGGTTTCACACACATCGATATCGCTCGTATCGAATATCGCTTTTAAATCGAAACCCTCTCATGCGCAAGCGCACCCATAAAGAAAATAATCGAGTTTTTATGGAATGCAGCAGCGCTAGCCTGAATAGCGCCGTGTCGCGGTGTCATATACGTCATAGCGGGTTGATTTAGTGGTGAAAAAATCGGCGGGTTTAATAAATATGAATGAAGGAGCTCGTAGACAAGCCGGTGTAAATCATCTACTCCCACTGCGCGCGCGCACCGCCGCCGCCGACACTCGCGCCGAGCAGGGGTGTCAAGTGTAATGTGCTATTACATAGGGATAAAATAAGTTTGATTTGTATACAGATTGGTCTGAAAAAATGTATTGCGAAATGGGAACCTCATTTCGGTTTTTCAATGGACTATTGGACACCATTAGGCTCCATTTGATAAATAAGTACCTAGGTCTATCTGGGAAATTAAATCAGAGAATTTGATCCTTTCTGGTAGTTAGGTAGCTAATAGCACGTTGCAAGTATATATTTGGGTACATCTTACTTTTGTTGAACTACCTAATCTTAGTGCCAACCCTAGCATCCTTCCCCGCGGCCCCCCGACCTAGCCTTTAAATTAATGTATCTACATGCAGCTACATTGTCATACTAACACATCAGCACTGTACAAGTACAACACATCGGATTTTCGAAAGTTGCAATACGAAGCCAATTTAGGAATCCTTTTCTATAGATAAGCCTGTAGAGAGGGGGGGTTGCCTAAGAGGGGGGGTTGCCAGAGGGGGGTTACCTAAGAAGGGGCTTGCCAGATGGTAAGAATTTTGGTAAAATTGCAATAAAAAAGGGAAAACATCGATGATTCAGGAAAATTGACGCATTGTCAAATTACAACAATTTTCTTCTTAAAACTATTTGCAAAAAAATATCTTTAACGAAAGTACAATAAAGAAAAGTATTCAAATATTTAAAGATTAAAAGAATCATTAAACGAATAACCATTTTCAGATGTTAATAAGACATACCTACAATGAGACATTTTATATCAAGTTGTGGCCATGGTACGCGAAATAGTATACGCGAAAACTTAAGTTTTGAGTTTGAGATGCCCGAGTAAAATTTCCTTGACAGTTTTTTTTTTTTTTGAAAATATGATTAAATTTCAGTTCGCACATCTGGAACCACTGCCCAAGATGCCGATGTTATCTAAATGTAAATTGTAAACTTGTATTATGTGATTTATCTAACTATTATGCCGTGTTGGACGCGAACGATTTGCGCGCCGGTGATAAAATATCTTCAATGTATTTAATACCAGTTGCGTTTTTACCTAAGGCTACTGATGGTTATAAAGCTCAATCTTGAAGGGAATTTTTCTTTATGTTGATCTTGTTGAAAGGCCTTAAATTCAAAATAATTAAAAGAATGTAAACCTAGAGCTACTTATTCTAATTTGTAACATTTTAATTATAATTGTAGTTGGACGAAATGAAAATGATTAAAACTTTATACATTGATGTGTAGAAGTAGAAAATGGGAAGCTTTAATTTTGAATAAAATACTTAGATAGGAATCTATGATTGATCACTTGGGAAATACAAAGCTATTTCAAACTATAGACAAACTTACTAAGTATTATCCAATCCAATAACTACAGTACCTACCTACTACCGTCTGCCTGCTGGCAATACCTACTTGCTGGTTTTGAAATTTGACTTTGCAAAACTACAAACTTATTTAAGAAAACCAAATAAAAAAAGGCATTTTAAACGCGTGCGTAAGCGCTCTCTTCAAGTCCAAATCGAGCAAAAAATCAACATAATCTCATACAGTCCAACTCTAACGACATTTCGCAAGTTACAAAAAACTAAGTGAGAAAAACTACTATCTTCGAGCGTTGACCTCAAGAAGCTCACGTATGGACTGTGCTGCCAACTGAGGGCAAGACATTAATGTAAAATAAATAGTATGTTATGAACAATATAGAGACGCAACAATTTTAAAAGCTACCTACCATCCAGTTGAAAAGTTTGATAGATTACAAAGGTGGTCCTTCGCAGAACCTACCATCGCTTAAGTGAGTTATTCAGCCGAATGTATCCACAGCAGAAGGTGCAAGTCAAGTCAAGTCAAATCATTTATTTCCAAATAGATTCTTACGAACACTTTTAGAAAGTCATAAGCGAGTTTATTACAAAGAAAATTATATCAATGTCACAAAAGCAAATAAAATAAAAATATATCACAATGATGAAGAAGCACGAGAAACTCGCACTCTGCGGCCTTTGCAAAGATGAGAGGTATACCACCACAGATTATCGCAGGCATACCATATCTAATTCAGAAAAAGTATTTCAGAATTCTAATATCTATATGTTTACAATAAAGGGAAAATTAGTAGGCACTGTATCACCAAATACGTCGCAATTACACTGTAATTTTTATAGTTGGCAGTACTGTATATGACTGATGATGGATAGAACTGATGGGGGCTTTCGCTGAAGCTGGTCACGATCCGATTTTTTGCAACCACACTGTATATGAATCAAGTTGGTACTATGTTAATCACTATAAGGTGGGACTTCCTAGAAGAAAATTCAATTTGACGCAAGCGGGCAAAAACTTGTACCTACCGCAGGCTCTCATTGAAAGGTGGCTCAAGTATTAATAAAGAGCTTCCAAGAGTTGTGAACGATATCAAGTTATCTTGTCACTTAGGCCCGTATTTATAATCAGCTCTCAAGAGTGACAGCGAGTTTGAATTCGTATCAGAAATGTCATTCTAGTACAAAATTACCTGTCAAATCCGCACTCAATATTGCTCTCAATCTTGAGATCGCTTTATAAATACGAGCCTTAAAGTCACTCTTGTTTGGGACATATGATAATACTTACTACTTATATCGGGCAATCCACTGCTGATTAAGGGTGGGGAGGGGACGACTTCCTAAATTGTAGGTTGATTGCCTTATTTCTACCACGATGGACTGAGTTATGAAAATTTCAAAAATACTAGCTGCAAAATTTGACAGTAACCAGTTTTAATGAGGCCGTAGATATTCTACTTAACCCGTAAGACGTGATTTTCTGTAATGTGTCACCTTAATCATTTTAAACACGAGTAGTGTTGCAGGTGCTTATAAGACCATCACATGAATATAACAAAAAAACAATAAAAATAACACAATTACTGACAGAGAAAGCAAAAACTAACAACCATGAATTTACACTTAAAAGTTATGATGATGACACAGTCACAGCTATAAACAATGCAGTTAATCAAATTACAACATTAACTCAACCAGTTATAATAACCACTTTAAAATAAATCGCATCAGAGCAGTGAAAGACTTTCTCTTGCCATAATATTTGCACCTTAGATTAAATGAAAAGTGTAGATAGCGCGTCTCGTCCCATAATAAACGGAAGGATAATAAAATATATCACGAAGAAGAGTTGCATTTGCATTACTGAAAATATTTTAGTATTTGAAATACTCCTGATACTTATCAGCAGACAGTTTTCTACTTAGACGAAATTCCATCAGTACCATCTTTTTATAAAAATCTCAGTCATCAAATTTTGTCAGTAAATTTTTTCCCACGAGTGTTTCAAATTAAAATCCTTAGTTCATCTTCTTAGCGTGTTGGTGGATCACGAGTAATTACAAAGCTTAGTTAATTTAAATTAAGAATCAATGACCTAAGTATTTGATTATTTCTTGACTCTCCAAATTCACAATAAGATACTTTAGTAAGAATCAGGAAAGCATTCAAATACTGTAAACACCATAGTATTGTCTTTAGCATTTCTCTACATGCCTTCACCCTGCGTCCCCCGCTTTCCCACATCACGTCTATAATTTCTGCTAGTCTATCTGCAACTCGGCACTTTCATTTTCCGATTGTTCTCTCCACCATCCACCTGTCGTGACAATGACCTTGTAACATCGGCAACGTTGTTACATGGGAACCATTTTATACGGAAATTACGTCGCTTTTGTATTCTAAGGTCAGTTCTGCCGGTGACTTGGGAAAAGCCTGCGGTAAGGCCTTATCTCCTCGGTTACAATATGTGAGAAGATTTTTTGCATGTTGGTAAGAAAAAGAAGAAAGAATCATGTTTTTATGTAATATGTACCTACCTAAGTAAATAAGCAAAGAGTTTCAACAACTTTTTATTAAAAAATATTAAGTAATTCTTAGTGTTTAAGGCACTTTGGCCTTTATTTGTGATGACAGTAAGAGAAAACGAAACGCAAACCCTAGTGTCAGATTTTTTTAAAGCGCCAAATAGCACATCTAACCTCGGACATGATTCTGTAAGTTAGCTAAAACAATTCAACAAGAAACTAGTCAATAAGTCAATCATTCTATGATTTGCAACGACACGAAACCCTTCTACTAAATAAGGAATAAAGATCACTATCAAATTCTGCAAGTAAACGAATGGTTCAAAATTCCACAGTAACTTATGAATATCAGCTGACTTGCAATCTTAGTTGAGCTTTCAAAATACCTCCCTTAATATTATAAATAACTTTTATCAGTCCATGATATGATAAATAGCTTGAACTGCAATTTGTAAGCTTTTAGGTAAGGTCAACTATACAGGGGTTGATAAAAACTCTGTCACCACGGTTTATCGAGTCGATGGACTAGTAACCCACATGACACTATGAGTCCAATGAGGCTTATCGACGGACATATTAACTATCAACACCAAAAGAGATGGCACGAGGCAAAACAAGAAAAAAAACATCAGTCCAAATATAATAAATAGAATTCCAAAATAATTCGTTATTTAGAACACGACGCATTTAAAAAAAAAGGCTGCAATAAATTTGACATAAATTTTATGCTATCTTGAAAATCTTGGAATCAATGACTCAGATTTTGACATTAAACGATTTATGATTTTTAAGAATACACATTTACTGAGACCCTGTATAAAGTCATAAGGCACATATTCAGATAACTCTAAATGCTAAGCCCGTAAATTAATGTTAGGTTATGGCAGAGTGTGTTTATGCCATTGCTTATTCCCATTGTGCGATTGAAAGTTTAGTGCTAACCCACCTACTTCGGTTCAGTCGGTTAAGTATTAACGTAAACTAAGATTTTAAAAAATATTTGTCATGAGCACTAAAATACATGCACCATAAAAAAAACTGATTCTGAAACATCATTCCTTGGATCAATTCAAGTTTAGATAAAACTCGAAAATATCCTACCTACCCTAGATATTTTAAACCAATATGGCCATGATAGAACTGACTGAAAGATGCCTTTTTGTCTCTTTAGACGGCTTGTTGGAGAATATGTACCTATTGACTCTATACTGACTGATATGATAGGGATAAGGGATGAAATTTTTCCTTCAAAGAACGAATACTATTTAAATCAAACGACACGGGCATGATCTACAGAAGAAACAGTAATGAATCCAAGAGAAACCAGCAAATCATGGAAACCATACTAGTTTCTTGGTGGAAATCTTCGAAACCACTAACGGTGGTAATAAAACCGTTCTGCTATCTGTAATTAAAGGTTAGGCTCGCGCTGGATCAGTAATTAGGATCGGCCAGGTGCGTGCGTGGCTGCGTGCGCGCAGGTGTTAGGGCAGGTTCACACCATGCGGAAAATATATTGAGGAAAGTGTAATTTAGAAACTTGTTCAGGTAAGCTCCTTTCTTTTCGAAGATATCGTAAGAATTTACTAAGGGATAAAGCAGCAGAAAGGGTAACATATGAAATTCCGCATAAGTGAAACTTTTGGCAGGTTCTTTATTTTCATGTTTTGGGCATGCAGACAGAAGCTTTCCATTTGAAAAAAATGTTGTTGCTATACTGCTATGGTCTAACCAATCTGCTTGTCAAGCGTGGTTACTACGGCAATTTAAGACACATGTATGAACTACAAAGGATGTGTATATTGCTTGTTATTTCTATTTTACATTTTTGTAAAGAAACGAAAGAAAACAGCAAAGTGAATAATAATGTTCAAGTAAATACAATTTTAAGCTTGCAGCTATAATGTTCAAACTATTTTATACCTAGAAATTTACCATTTACATTACCAATTTTGACAAGAATTTCAAACCAATTCTATTTATTACCTTCCCAAGAACACTAAATCATGTTCTCAGTGTGAACGAGTCGTAATCCAGCACGGCCTTGCTACACCCTAGGTCGTCGATAGGAATTCATGCTAGTTACCGTAAAGTTACAAAAGCTAGCAATAATAGCAACACCTAGAATACCTAGATCTTGGATACTATTGCAGCTGGATTGGAAGATATACTTGTGATAGTATTTGGTAGATATCTGTGACTGGATTCCATGGAATTCGGAATGGTATGATACCGAAAATGGACTTTACCGCGAATGCTGTGATATTAGCAGTTATAGCATCTGAGTATAATTAACTTCTTTTCTAGTTACAAATTTTCGCAAACTGTAAAAGCTAGTATTAAATGAATCCGAGGGCTTTAATTTGTACATAATTTAGGTGTTGGAGTAACAACCTGTCACTACAGAAATTCTCAATATTTATGAGGTTGTTGACGCTTTGCCTTTGTAAGGGATAGAGACGTGATTTGATGTAGGTACCTTTGTAAGAGTTAAAATGTTTACATTGCCCTTACCATCAATAACTGTTCATCTTACCACCACCCTACATCATCCTGACCTGCTTCCTAATGACTGAACCCTGTCTATTACAGTTAATTTGTACGCAGTGTAAACAAATGGCAAGGTCGTCGGGTTAGCTGCGCCTGCGCAGAGTAACGGTCCCAGACGCGCCTAATTGACACGAGGAATCTGGTCCTCCACCGTGAATCATACGGGGTGGCTACAGGGCCAAGGGATAGAAGATAAGATTGATCAGATCTGAGGATGTTTCTACTATAAATATTGTTTACCACCGTCTGAAGCCATGTTGTTAGACATTCATTATTTTTAACAAGAGTAACAGTATTTACTTCTGTTCTTACTAACCACAGTAATGGTTGTAGGTCATCTCATCATCATCATTTCAGCCCTTGTTTACCCACTGCAGGGAATTGGCCTCCTCTTTTTCGTGTCTGCGTGTCACGACTGCCTATCTTGTCCAGGTACTTACATAAAATTCTTCCCTACATATCCTAATCCTATGCTTTAGACCACTCCACCGCGTTACAGCATCCCAACAGCTAACGGGCTTTAATTAGGTGTAACTCGTTGTCACAGTCAGCTGATTTATACTCTTGAGGGTTTTTGCTACGACTAGCGGTTCTAGGAACCTTTGGAGCCCTAGCATCTACGTGTCTTAAGCGCGAGAAGCCTGCTGGAAGTTCCGAAAGGAATGTTTTGCGTAATACATGTGCATGCGATTGGTGCATATCGCTGTATGAAAAAAAATAGACTAGGTAGACCACGCGGCTAATAAAAAATAGGCATCGAAATTTAAATGTAATTGCCGATTATAAAAAATAAGGGCAACTACATAGTAACTCGATCTCAATTAAATCTGTAAGTGGCGAGGTTTGACGTAGGTAGGTCCTAGCCAATGTGTGCAACTTCAATTACATACCTACAGACAAGTATCAATCTGACTCCCTATGATTACTCCCACATAAGATCACGACAAAATCGAAATAACTCTTCACATTTACCAGTTACATCATAAGACACACCCCTAAAGTCACAAATCATACAGTCTTTTCACGCGCACGCGCATAATAACTGGGTGTGAAAAATTGCGCGGGCGACTGCAGTGATTTACGCGCCATTTTGCATAACTAAATTAAATGTTTCGAATGTATATTATTCTGAGAATCAGATGAATAAAGTTTTATTCTACTAATGTGGGTTTATGTTTTGATATAGAAAGTGAAGGTGAATTTAATTTTGCAACTACAGTGGCGCCGATTCTGTTGTAGACACACGTTAAATAATTTTAGTTTGGTCCTGTCTGATCTGTCTGATTATAATCCTGTCAAAGAATACTACAGAATTGGCACCAAAATGTACTAATATCCAGAAATTAGTTGCGCAAAACACGATAATTTATTCTATCAGAACAAGAAGGTACCTAAGTAAGTATATATGTAATACTTTGGAGAAACAATATTGAGCTGATTTTCCATAAATATATTTATTAGTGGAATAAGGATTTCGATTAAGTAAATTTGATCATATCTCAGTAATTGATAACCTAGATGTATAAGTGTCGAGGTTCTTAACCTAAACCGATACTAAATCGTAGACTAAATTGCATTGGATTATACTAAATTAGCCTTATTGAATTGCAGCTCAATATTTGTAACATAATCCATCGCTACCGTATCGATACAATCAGATTTAGCTCACATTATAAAAGATCTATGATCAAATTTAATATTAACACTATCGGAAAATATTTTACCGATGAACACAATCAAATTCATTACAGACTCGTCGATTCGTGGTATCGTAACCAAAATTGTTGCCGTCCCTTTCTGTTCTCTCGAGATAGACAATGACAGGTGACCATTTTAGTCGAGATTTCGTTATTTTGTGTGCTTACACGAATCTATATAATCGATACCATGCCAAATGAGACTTGCACCTTTGGGTTCAAGTCAAACTTACAACTATGACAATATGTATCGCAGTATGACAATAGTTTCACATAAAATAATATCAGCGTGTGCCTAAATACTACAAAATAATATCATAACAAGAATTTTAGTTTTACTTATGCCGTAATTTCAAGCTACAACCTCCTATTCTTCCACTTTTCTTATCACAGAATTAAATTCAATATTTTCCTACGAAGCGTCAATACAAATCATTTGGAAGTCACGTCTTCGGCACAGACTACGGTCCTGCTACAAACACTTGCAAATATAGACTCTATTGCTTCGTAATAACGATGGTCTAGAGGTCAAAGGGTTTCCTCCGATATGTGGTCTTCAGTTCTGCCATGAGGTTTGCCGTTTGAGCATTTTAATTTGTTCCACTCCTTCGTTTCGTCAAGTCGTAAATTCTAGGCGCATGCATCAGATACTACCTCTTGCAATAGACATGTCGTAGTTGGATGGCGAAATCAGACATTTGTTTCAATTACTAGACTCCTTTTTGTGTCTAGCCTAACGATTTTTATCTGCCATCGTGATGCATTCAAGCCACCCTTTTGCCATCTTGCTGTGCCTTAGATGCAGGAAACGCGCTTTTTAGGTAATGTGATTGTTCTATTCAGGCTCTCAAATACACAACAAGAAGTAGTTGTGCAATTGCATCGAAACACTATTGAAACAATATTTCCAATCATGCATGCATGGTACTACAGATTTCGCAACTTCTCTACAACATAGGTACAGACAGCTTTTCCCATCAATTTTAAGCCCCTATATATGTATATGGCGACAACACAGTTTGCATTTCAAATTTTGGCCGCTATTCCACCTTATTAGTAGTATACAGTCTACAATTTGCTGTTTTCTAAAGTTGGATCGTATTCCGTTGCAGTAGCGACTATTTTAGCAAGACAGAATGTACCAGTAGGTGCCGGTACCAGGATTTGCTATTATATCATGAAAACGCCCACGGCAACACGTTTTGCGTCTAAAAGGGCTTTTGACACGTAATTTTAGGCAGCTAGTTTATATGTGGTCTATCAGCTGTGGTTGTGGCTTAAGAGGCTACCCTGAGCCAAGTGGCGCCCTCATCAGTCAAAAAATCATAATCCACTGAAAACACAATCAATCGAAAATCCGGTACGGCGAATTGAAGTTAAAGCAAAGAAGATAATTTAGAACATCATAAACTTATGATTCAGTGTTTACAGCAGTTACAGATAGCAAAAGTGCTAAAAGTGGCCGTTTTTCGCAAATTTTCTTTCTGTTACTACCAGGAACTATGAATTTCAAGTTTATGATGTTCTAAATTATCTTCTTTGCTTTAACTTCAATTCGCCGTACCGGATTTTCGATTGATTGTGTTTTCAGTGGATTATGATTTTTTGACTGATGAGGCCGCCACTTGGCTCAGGGTAGCCTCTTAATATCGCTTTGTTTGTTGTTTTGTTCTTAATGGTCATTAGCAATGGCGTTTGAGATTTGAATAAACTTACAATGCCTATCGCTAAAGCTTGACAAAGTGCCAGAATGATTTATCTAAAGCACATTAATAATACTCAGTCAAATATCTTTGAAATATTTCTCCTTTTCGTCAATCTAGACTAGAACCTATTACATAATTTTATCGTTTTATACAAATAGACTAATATTTCCAATCCCAAAAGCCAGACAAATTGCCTCAGAGATTTTGATTTCGTTATAGGAGCGCCACTATCATGGTTTCCATCATGTCAAACCCTTATTTCGCAAAACTAAATAGCTCGTCAAATGTTAGACACTTTGAATGTCTCTTGTTACCAACTTATTACACAGATGCTTTAGTGGCATTTTATTTAGAACGAATGCTGTACTCACCTCCAGCATTTCTTTTGATATGGTTTCTCTATCTGCTTACATCAAGAGAAAGGAAACCTACCTTTGGTGTCTATAGGTGGAGGGGCAGCTAGGCTCGGGATCTCAGGCTGCGGCGGCTGAACCCTGGGTCCAGGCCAGGTGGTGGTGCCTCCAGGGCAGTACCGCGCCCTGCTGCCAGTACATCCGTCAGCCACATCGCGAAGAGTTGACGCATCTGCTGAGTATTCTGCGGAGACACCTTTATTTGAGTTGTTATGGCTAATAAGCTCGCTTCTAAAAGAAATGCTGAATCAAGCAAAGAATTTCGAACAGGTTAAATGAGAAGAAAAAACATTTTAGAGTAAAAAAAATTGGTTGGTGCTTACTTCGTGCTGTAGATGACTGCAGAAGACTCCCAGTTTGACCTCCAGGGAAAGTAGCATTGCGTTTGTGCCGACCCTGTGAACAATAAAGAAGATAAATCAGTACCTGCTTCTATGATACAAATACTTACGAATAGAATACTGAGAAACCTCAAATAGATTGGAAACTCAAATGGAACACAAAATGTTAGCCAACAGAATCGTGTCAAATTTGTCGGATGTCAGCGCGAACATAAAATCTCATCAAACTGATCTGCGTCTGCGCAAGACCTTTAACAGAAACCTGGTTTCTCAAGAATCCGCCTTGTTTACGTTCAGACATGCTACTGGCAGTTTCTATAGGACCAGTTGCACGGGAAACAATTAGAAACCTATAGTTTAATTGTTGGAAAGCACATGGTAGCTGTTAGACGATATTGTAGGTCCGCAATAGATAAATTGAGGATCAAATTGATGTGAAACTCGCTGGACAGCCTCGAGTAATTGAACATGGTTCGACTTATTCGCGTTAAATTGTTGGGTCCTTAAGGTTTGACTATGGAAACGGCGACGCGACGCGAGAACTATACATACGTGTAGGAGGGTTAAGTACTTACAGAGAAAGGAATTCATGGAGCGATCTGGAAAACGGATTCGCAGTGCAATGTAACGAAATATAATTGGATCGCGCGACTAGTCGCATCGTAAGCAATTCGCGCTGCAAATCGCGTCGCCAAGTCCGTGACCAGGCCTTTACCGACTGTCTTATTCAGTACGTTATTCAGTCCGCTGCCCTTTTTATGGTCTGTCTGATTTGGTACGCATTAGCCGCACTCTTTTTGAAATTACCGCCCTAAATTTTATTATTACGAAGACTGGTTTTTGAGGGTATAAAATTGACTGTTAATTTCGTTTTACGGCCTTCTTTGGTTCGTTTGTTAATTAAATGGCTTCTGATTGATTGTTTTCAAGGTATAAGGTGAAATCAATTTCAAGGTTGAAGGTCTCCATGGTTTCCAGTTTCTGTTTAGAATCACATAGCTATTTAGAAGACTTGTCGCTACTCATTCCTCGAATACGTGAACAAATCTGGCTTCAACGAAAACATGTCTGTCAAAGATTATTCCTGAACCACGATTGCATAACGCAGGAAGTCGATTCGAAGAGTTCAACAGACTATTTCGGGATTCGTTGTGACGGAAGTCAAACTCAATATGACGTTGTGAAACTAAGCCTGTGATTGGTTTTCTTTCAGTGACTGATTTATGAAGTTGATCAAAAGGAGACCTTAGTTTTTTTGTGGAACTATTCAAGTTCAGTCTTAAGAAAATCAAAGCAACAGATATAGTGTCGATTCGTATGCGCACAAAATCACTAAATCTTGACTAAAATGGTCACCTGTCATTGCTTATCCCGAGAGAACAGAAAAGGACGGTAACAATTTCGGTTAAGATTTATAGTTAAAGTCGTGCTCTCCACGAATCGATAGCATTATGTAACTTTATAAATAAGCCCCGACCAAACTGATGTAAAATTACCTGTTTTTACACCCACCATAAACACAACAACTCGAAAAACCATAAACAAAGTATGCAGCCATTGAACTCAATAAAAACTTACTTCACATTACATAACCACCATACATGATTTAATATTAATGTGTGAATATAAAAATTAATTGCGTGGATATAAAACAATAAAGCCGACTGCGCAGGCGCCTCGCCCGGTAAGGAATTGATATCGTCTTGAGTTTGGGGGTCTGTAAATTTTATGATACCAGACCTATGATAGGCTATTATCTATTCGTACCTGTGACGTAAGACGCCTAAAATTAGGAAGGTGTCTACTAAAGAGAGGGCTTTTACAGCTGGGTTTTGGGTAGTGGTCGATTCTGTGAACCAATAGCGACACTGTTGTTGTATTTATGTAGGTAGGTATATACTTTACTATAAATTTTCTCACTAGTAAAAACTCATCCTATACAAGGTGGAAAAAAAAAATGCTGCCAAACTTTAGGATGTGATCCTACCCATGAAACTGAACAATTTTACTGTCCCGAAGAAACATTGTTCGAAATAAAAAAAAGTATAAATTCTTTTTTTAACAGCCTGTATTTATCTATCAGTTACATCCAATGTATAAAATTAAATAATCTCATCAGCAACTTGTCAGAATGGCACTTCCTGCAGTCAGGTTTCCTCACCAGCCAAGTATGGTGTTCCACTGCCCATGGAATGCGATGTCCAATGCCGTTTCCGTATGGGATATGGGAAAAACTGATTGCCTACCGGTTCGTATTCATTACTGGTATTGATAGATTCTTCGAAGTGTTTATGGAAAATCTTATTAATCATGTAGAGTTCAGAATCAGTAGTTTTGATTCGATTTAGGGTATTATCGGTCTATTTTGCGATTTTCATGAATGATGTTACCTAAGGATGGCTCACAAATTCCTAAACTATTGTTAAGATGGCGCTGTTACTTTCTTAAATAACCGATAGAAAATCAAATGTTGACTGAATGCTGAATTTCTGTCTATTAAAAAATAAACATCACGAAATAAAATATTCCCTAATTTAACATAATTTTAGATGGCTCGCCAAATTACAGCCGTAAATTCAGTTGTTGTTTAGCGTAAGTTTTGGAAATAACCAAAAAATAGTCTTAGAAGTTCGCTAGAATTTCCTAACACTACAATATCTGTTGGCGGAGGAAGTGAGAACTATCGGTTGCAGGTTTCCTAGTAAGCAATTATCAGGAAAGCGCTGACAAAGTGATTGGCATTCTCCAGACCTTTATGGAGGCATCATCAGCACCAAATACAGACCCTGGAATTTCTTTGGATTCCAACTGAGTGGAAGACATTGAAGTAACTGGTTATTGAAAAGACGATGGTGTGTTTCGTCAGTATTTTAGATCAATTATTATTTATATTATATTATTATGAGCCTGTGGTGTCCAAGGCCTCTATCCCTCCCTTCCATTGATCACGGTTTAGCGCCAGTTCTCGCCATACCTTTAAATGTGCGTCTAACTCATCCCGCCACCTCTTTCGGGGTCGTCCACGTCGTCTTCTGGCTTTAGTAGGTTGCCATTCAGTTGCTTTTTTAGCCCATAGCTCTTCCGGCATTCGAGTGACGTGTCCGGCCCAATTTAGATCAATAATATTTTTCAAATTTCCTGCTTGCCAATAACTTTCAAATTCACATTTTTGACAAAATGTTGGTTTTTTATTTGTTTATATCTAGAATGTGTTAGCATATTTTAATTTTGAGCACATCGTCAACGGACTTTAACATAGCCCCTTCAGATGCACCGTAGACTCCTTATCTGGCTGTACTCAAGGTGAAACATGGTGTCCTCTTTAAGATTTTAAAATTCTTAATGCGTCATCGAGAGTCATCTCACCAAACGTCTCATAAACTATCAATATCACGATTCTTCTTTATGATCGTGATCGTTTACGAGCGTGACTGCAAATTAGGGCTCCCTTATAATTGAAGAGTTGACCTTAAAATTATCAAGTGTGATATTGAGATGAGCCAACAAATTGTTAATAAGGAAATAATTGTTAATCATGGTGGTAAATATAATAGATACTAGAATAAAGCATAGCAATACAGATTTGTATTTGCATTGACCGAAATAGAATCGAAGAATAATACAAGAAGACTAACTAAATTTGTCTAGTCCATTGTCTATTTTAGTTGTTTTCACACCCGCTGACCCAAATTAATCAGTCCTGATTTTCAGCGCGTCGAATCGTGTCTTGTGTCTCGACGCCTGCGCGTGCGCAAGGCAGCTGACACGGTGACCTTAAATTACGTCTGCTTATTGAGATCAACCCAATTTTTCAATTGCCGCCAATCGACAGATCGATTCTGATGAAGTCTGTCGTGGCCCGGCTGTTGCTAGGGTTGTTGATGTTATGCAGTAACTTGTGTTTTTATTTTGGAATAGACCTCGTTTATACGACAACCTAGTCCCTGATTTAGAATGCCTTATCCTCACAAAGAAAGAAAGTTTTTGTCCTAGTAATAAATGGCCTCTAAAAATAGAAAAGAGAATTTGGATAGCTAGCGTCAGTTACGGGGCTCGAACTTAAGGACAGAATAGGATTATTATCTAGGAAGGTAATGGTCCTATAGGTGAGAACGTGCAAAGCCAAATTGGAAACTTACTATATCTATATAAGCTTATAACTTATATACTCAATAAATCACCACATATAACAACGTGTGCGCAGAATGACTCACGGGTTTTACGTTTGTTTAGCTAAATTTAGCGGTCGGGTTACAGTGAGCTAGATCTGGATATAGGTTACCTAGATCGTGTTCTTAGTAAATATTAGATCATGTAGTTACGAGGTGCGGAAAGATTTATGGTGTTTATTCTGAAAAGTGTCTATTTTCGTCGTATAGAAACATAAGTAAGTAATAATACTACCGTACTGACTAGTGCTCAAACCTAATCTAAGATTGGGTCTGGTTTCCGTTCAGGCTTGCGGAGGTCAGATGGCAGTCGCTCTGTGTAAAAACCAGTAGGTATGCTCGTTCAATCCCCTAGATTAGGTTTTTATAGGAAGTCTGAGAGAAGACGCGGCTGGCACATTCTATGGTTTTTATCGCTCCCAGCCCATCTTACAGATCATTACTCTCACTCCTACTTTCTCACCTAGTCTAGTACCATTTCCCTTGAAAAGGCCGTGTGTAAAGCTCGTACGACAGGGCTCTTCAAACCAAGGGCGCCTGCTGCGTGTCGTCACGCCTCGGACACATTGTGATACCCTACACCTATATAGCATTTCATTAGGACTATTGTAGCAAAAACTGGTTGGGACGTCCTGTAGTGATGTGTTGAGGGAGCATCGATAGTTTAGTTTCTTAAATGAGTCAATGAGAAATCTAGTGAGATTTTATTCGAGTAATATCTAACCTAACCAAAGTAAAGTACTCTATTTTAATAAGGATAGGAGCAGTTTAAGTGATAAAGTAGGCACTTACTTATTAGACTTGACATACAGCTTCAGTGGATAAACGCAGCTCTAAAGAAAATTAAAGAAACATTAGGCGCTGTTTGATTGTGCTTTGGAACTGAGTTTGGAACTACCATTTACAGATAGGGATGATTCAATCATCATTGGTATCTAATGGATCGATAGTATTGGTATTACGGATATCCTTGATGTAGATCTTTTATATTGATAAATAGACTCATTCATTCATTCATTATCGATACTATCAACATGACATTTCCCACGATATTCTTGGTATCGACAACTCTATCAACTAGGTACAACACTATGTAAACACAGTGTAAAAATGAACAGTTTAATTGAGTGAAGATTAAGTATAAGTGATTGGTAATGTGCCCTCGGTTCTGCTGATCGTTTCAGCATTAAGTTTAAGCTTAAATAATAAAAAAAGTTAAATACAATGAACGGTAACTTAAACGCAGTTAAATTGTTTGTTAAACTAATTGTTAACCAGCGGTTTCAATAATGCCGACATTAACTAAAGTTTAATGACAGGTAACAGAACGCAATAAAAATAAATTGTGTATTATTTTGCGATGATCATTTCGTTGAAAATTACAAGCTCAAGAACCCACCTGTGGCAAGTTCCGAATGGAATGAATACGATGTCAAAGTTTTTTACATGACCATGACACCACAGCTAAATGTTTCTTTGCATTTCGCTTATCAGTTAAACTCTGGTTATTTGTGTTGCGCCGAAGTTTGACATCATGATGATGATGACCGACCACTACTGGACTAGGAACGATATAAAGCATGTTTCTTTCCCCGGACATATAATAAACAAAACACACACACACACACACACACACACACACACACACACACACACACACACACACACAAATCACGCCTTTATCCCTAGAGGGGTAGGCAGAGCAAAAACGACCTAACCAAAAGTCGTTCCGCCATGTCTGACAAGTTTTGAGGGTTATTACAGATGATAATGTATATTGCTATAGTGACAGGTTGTCAGCCCATCGCCTATAAATTGCAATACACTTAAACCCTCGAATCCCTTAGCTGGTTTTCACAGCATGCCCGGGAGGAGATGCAGCTGGCTCATTCTATGTTTTTCTATCGCTCCCAGTCCAGCATGGAAGAATAAACAAAACAGTGTTTAGTAAACACTTATAAATAAATCCAATAAATTCAATGTATTACAATTTGTTCAATTTCATTTGTAGGTTCACCCTAAAGTTTTGGTCATAATTTTTATTTACTCTATATGGAATTTCTTTCAAAATGTGTCAAATGCGGCTTCGCATTCGCAGCTTTTAAATAACCGTTGACTCTATTATTGAACAATCAGTAAAATACGACTAAACACGATATTGCACGGCAAGAAGTAGATAAAATGATTCATTCATCTCAATCGATCGACAAATGAACGTCCGTCCGCCGTTTATCCCATTGAGTGAGGTTAAGGACGGCCTTAATGCCCGGCAATCGTTTACACTCACCATGTGGGGATTGAGGGTCGAACTGCATCTGTCAGTTTAAGGTTTGAGTTGCATTAGTCTGTATTAATCAAGAAAAAATACTTTGCATCAGTCATTTATTTTTAAACGCTAAAAATAACGTTTCCGCCATGTCTAATTTCAGGTAGGTAGGTAAGTTACTATAATGTCGGATTGTAAGTCAGCTCATCATATCGCGTTAAAGTAGCAGTCAACTTCCAATTTCAAATATAAAATTTGCTGCTGCTTCCTAATTTTTGATTGCTTCTCAGTCCACGGGAAAATTAACATTTACAACAGACAAATTTATTTAAAATTCCTACTTATAAATGGTACTCAAGCCTTAACCAAGCACCTGCGCACGCGTTGATTTCTCGCAGGAAGTTCTTGCTTATTATCCCTTGCTGCCCCTCACTTGGCGATCCATTTGCCAATGAAAACACTTTTTTTTGGTGCCATTTCAATATTGGCACTTCGGAAACTACTTTACCACTTAGCCTCTTGGAAGGGTGGTGAAATCTAATGCAAAAACAAAATGGTAGAAAGTTGTGCTTTAATGAATTCTGATTAGTATAAAAAAAGGTTACAATTTTAGAACAATAGAGAATTGTAACTTTTTCAAACTCATTGTATTTTTGTTCTTACAACGAAAAATAATAAAGGCATAACTAGCTGCATAATGTAGAAATGAAAGAATGTTTTATTGAAGACAAACTGAAAAGTAACTTCGTATTTTGTTTTTGTAAAACCAAATTATATGAATCATGTTTTGAATTTGGATCATCTAGTATCCTAGAAATAGTATGTACTTAAATGACCTAACGGATATTTCTGTAACACCATGTAAAACAAGCTAGTAGTTGTAGTAGGTAGTAGCACAAGTAGTACCATCACATTTCCTGGACAGTAATAAGATGGTGTGTGGAAATTGCTGTCTATTTGGAGCACTGTAGTAAATTGTTTCCAGATTTAAGTGCGAATAATCTACAGTTAGCAATCGTTATATTCCTTTCCTAGATGTTGATTGAACTGGTACATTCTAGGAAGCAGGTAAATTGTTTGATTTTGGTACTTGGAATATTGAATTGCCAAAGTTGCTCAAGGCTACTCATTCTAAGAGAGAACAACATTACAGTTATTGTAAAGACAACCTTACTTTGCTTTGCCAAACTAATAGATATTTGTTTATAATCAGTAAGAGAATCATGTTATCTTCTGGACTGGACCAAGAAGAAAATTCTACTGGAACTTCATTCGATTTAGAAGCGAATCGCTCTAAAGTACCAAGCATTCATACTCTGCTAAAAGTTACCTTGCTTTTTGGATCAGTACATCGGCCAACAGGCGGGGAGCCACTCGATCTTACCAGGCTTGCATAAGCTGTTAGATCTTACCTTGCTTCTAGGATAGACGCTGAGCACATCAGCCCACCACCGCGCCTCTTCCCTGCAGGTGCCCTTGACGAAGGTCACGCGCTCCGGAGCCGTAATGGCCAGGCTGTGTGGATGTCCAGTCACGCTGTCAGCTTCGCTCACTTCCAGGACTGTTGTCATGTCCACGCTCGCTTGGGGGACTGTGTCCGGCTGTGGAAGAGAGAAAGGGAAGGTTAATAGTGCATTTTTAAATCTTTTTAGTGCATAATGCTGTATATTTCTAGATTTTGCTTTTTAGCTGGACTGGGAGCAATAAAAACAAGGACCAGCTCATCATCATCTCTGACGTTGTAAGAGCCAGTAGAGGGAGCCAGCGTGAATTTCAAAGGCGATGAGTGATAAACTTGTACCACTGCAGTACATATTTCTATTTGAAATCACCTACAACAATCGTTCACGTTTCTTGTTTTATTCCTTCGGCCGTTGATGCTCTCCCTAATCCGTAAGGGATATGATAGGTACATATGCGAAATTATACTTAGTTTTTAAAATATGCCTGAATCTTCTAAGCAAAGACACAAACACCGAACGCAAGCAGTCGCAAGACCACCTCGCGTAGAGGTAGTTTCTCAGAAATAATAATTTTCTCCATTCCTGGCTGAGATGACATTCCAACCTTATAATTTTCAGGCCCAGTCAGACCAGGAAGCCTTATTATAATAATAGTTATGTCACGGCTATGTGTATTTCTTTAATGGAATAGCTGGCTTAACATAACTAATGCAAGATGCAACGGCTAGAATTTCATTAGATTGTCGATGACAACGAAGAGCCGTTGGTTGGTAATGGTATGATATGTGATTTGAATATATTTTTTGCAGGATTACTATAAAAAATAAAACACATTTTTTTACAAGAAGTGGGATTGGGTGACATGAAAGTTAAATAAGCTAAGCAAAGCAGACGAATAAGGTAAAATGTATGGTTTATGTGATGTATCATCTTATCATAGTTTCTTGTTTTATACCTAGTATGGAAGTTCTATAATGAACCCTTATATCAGTAAAAGCACATTTTAATAAACTATAGCGTTAAATCTTCTTTTGCATAATTTTATGAGACGGGTAAAAATACGTTCTCGATATGGTAATTTAGCTGAAATCCTTTATATCCAGGAGCTAGTCGGCTATCTAGATACGATCATAGAGATTAAAGAACCCGCCCTGGTTTGATAAACGACCAATGGCCCGATCGCTTTCTCAACGTCGCACTTAAAGAGCATATCACTTCTTATGGCGAGGCTATGAGAAAAGCGGAAGAAATAAACTTTTCATATTCCTCCTCGGCATAAATTACCAAGGCCAGTTTGAAAGTCCTAAATATACCACCTACTTCTTTGGACTTTAACAGGTCAGTAAGGAAAATTCGGGGTTATGGGTAGTTTCTGATGTTAATGTGTTTGCGATGCAGTTGTAACGTTCGACTTTCACGAGACTGTTTTGAGAGGGAGAAAAAATCGCACGCGTCTTTATTTTTCTTCCATGCTGGATGGGTGCATCTCCTCCCGGGCATGCTGTAAAAACCAGCTAAGGGATTCGAGGGTTTTAATGTATTGCAATTAAGGCGATGGGCTGACAATCTGTCTCTATAGCAATACACATGACCATCTAAAATAACCCAGACGTGGCGGAATGACCTTTCGGTCGTTTTCGCTCTGCCTACCCCATTAGGGATAAAGGCGTGATTTTATGTATGTATGTATGTATGTCTTTATTTTTGGACAATCAGGTGATCATATTTATAAAATCCTCGGCTACTCACTTCTTGTCTTGACGTGGTGGTGTGTCATCTCCAAGCTCCTGATAATGGCCATCGTATATGGTCGAAACGTCGAGGCTAATGCCTCCGTCAAACCCACAAGTGAGTAGCCGAGTGTTTTATAACACTTGTTCGTCGTTTATTAATAAAATCGGTGATCAGTCTGCAATTTCTTAAAAGAAGTACGATTCATTACAAATGGAAGTAGAAGTCACGTCTCCGGGTCGAGAGCTCTAGGTTCAGACCATGAACTGCGGAGGCAGTTTACCACACGCATATTTTATTACTAATTCGCTATGCTCGTGGCCCTACCCCAGGCGTCTACCGGCCTGGCAGCCATGCCTCACGATGACGCCGGCGATTATTTTCACATCTCATTACATTTGCAGCCATAATTAAATTCTGTTAACTTATTCTATAGTCACTAGCTGCATTGCGCCAATAATTAATCGTTAATGTATTCAATTAACGCTGAAAAATAAGTTATGGTTCAATGATGATGCTATTTGTATGATAGGGTTGGTTAAATGTAAAATAAAAGAGAGTTTATGAGATTAAGATTAATAACTGCCTTTACGGTCTAGTGATTAGAGTCTCGGCTTTTCGACCCAAAGGTCGTAGGTTCGTCTATACTAACTTCAATATTACCATTACCAACCATGCCGGCTGAATCACCGGATTGACAAATAAAACGATTCCGGTTGATGTTGTTCGTTACATGAACCACGTCAGAGGCCTATCTCTAAAAACTCTGCCACCAAGGACGTAAGAGCGTTTACAGAGAAGTGATTTGCATTTGTTTGAAACAACTCCCTATGTCTCCGTAAACGAGCCCTAAGAATTAGCACACCTATTATAGATTCAGATCATGAAGAAGCCTCGACCTCGTGGTATCAGCTGAACCGTAGTTTAACCGGTGGTTTAATCGGGAGTTAATTCCGCGTTATCATGGCGACCCGCGGTTATCCTAGCGGTATGTTAATGTGCTGTCGACTTTGACTTCGGCCACGGTCTAGGTTAGAAGAATTTAATTTGAAAAATTTAATTTGTTTGATCCCTTTGCATACATTGGTGTCAATTATGGGTGGCCAATCATTAGTGGACAAGCCTGTGATGATACAGCCCGGGTTGACTGCTAGGAGCTAGATTTGATACCTTCCCATACCACCAAAAATATTCTGTCTATTCTGATGTTACCATATCCGTATTAATATAAATTTAGGTATGCTTCCTTAAGCCCGTATTTATAATCAGCTTTCAAGAGTGACAGCGAGTTTGAGTTCGTATAAGAAATGTCATTTCAGTACAAAACGGTCTGTCAAATCCATACTTAATATTGCTCTTAATCTTGAGATTGCTTTATAAATACGAGCCTTAATGATCAGATAAAATAGGTACTCAAGCTATTGAGAGTGCTTCATTAAATTTGTGGTACTTCAGAAAAATCTTTGAGAGATGATGGTATTGCCTATGTCTAGTCTATAACTTGATCCACAGCACTGTGGCAAAAGTCGAAACAACGGTTGACGACCGTCGCGCCCACCGCCGCCGCCGTTTGAAAATAGAACAAGCTGCGCCCGCGCATCGTAGCGGCGCAACGGGATTCCGGCGTAAAGGTGAAAGCATACATTTCTTCCTTCATCTATTTAGTGTGTTTTCGAAGAACCAGGATGTCAGAGTTCTTTAGCCGCCTTTAAAGCTTCTCACGGGTTCGAGTATAAACGATTACTTCGACCACTATCAAAGACAGCTACCGGCACCGACGCCTTAACGTGTTCTCCGAAGCACGGAATCCTTTCTTACAGACAATCAGGTGAACCTAACCACACTGATGAATAGCTCACAAAGTGATAAATTGACAGAAAAATGTTCCTCCGTGGAAATCAACCCCAAGACCTCCGGATCAGGAACCCAAGGCCTAGACCACTAGACAACGAAGATAGTTGCGCCCGCGCATCGTATCGGCGCGGGATTCCTTATGTAAAGGTGAAAGCAATACATTGCAAGTAGGAGATAAAATTAGAAGCTATCTGGAGGACTTTTGATACTGCTAATTATTTGGAATTCATGGATCAGCTAGGAAAAGATAGAACAATGCTGAGTCAAATGTGATGTAGTTATTTAAGAGAAAAGAAGTTCATAGGCATGTGATGTGATGCTGGAACCAGAGAAGCCTTTGATACTATTCCAAAAGAAGCTTAATATTATCTTATCCTTTCTTATCTAGCCTACTTCATCCCACTGCTGGGAAAAGACCTCTCTCTACTCCTTCCATTCTTCCCTGCTTTGGAAATTAGATTATATATTCATCCATATACAAAGTCAACAAAATAATTTGTTGCCGTCTGTCTTCGCAAAGCGGTGTAAGCGCGGAACCAATGTTGATAAAATTTTCTATAGAAATAACTTATCTTCTAGAGATGGTCTTCATGATCTCGTATAATCCTATTTTTCAACATCGCTAGGCACAAAGCTGATCTTTCATCGATATTAATTCTCTATAGATCGTTATAGTTATATTTGAACCCTGGAGGTTGGAGTGGCAATATTTAGTTGAGTATACAGTACTTCTAGGCTTTAACTGAACGTGGTTGGGGGCCCTGCTGCAGTATATAGGGAAACTTGCTTTTATACCCCGTTTACCATAAGATGATTACTGACAGCTCGTCATTAGACGGAACGACCTATGTTTAGGTTGTTTACGCTCTGCCTAACCCATTAGGGATAAAGGCGTGATTATATGTATGTATGTCAGTAATCATCTTTATGGTGAACGGGTTTATAGGAGAGAACTGTCAAATCTCAAGATGGCGGCGCTAGTTCCTTTTTTCGTCACGTTCATTTAAAGCGTAGTCGAACTGTACCCAACGGTGCGCACGCGCCCGCCCATAACTCCCATCTAGCGGTAACCGGCGGTACCACAGCGGCTTTTCTCTCAATGGGCATTGGGCAACTATTATACAGGATGTGAGGGACAGAGACGAAAACTTATAGGATGCTCAATTGACGAAATTGTTACAAAGAAATTTTGACAGGAACAGCTTACTTGTCCAAAACCTATAGGAGGATGTTCAGCTTATTTATTTTTTTACAGGAATTGAACAGAAAAACTTACGTAACTGTCTGATAAAAGTGGTAATTTTGCATGTAGATGTCATAGAAAAGACCAGTTCTTTTCATAGAAAATATTCTTCGTGAAAGTTGATCAGTTCAATTTCGTTGACTGAGCAACCCTAACTATCAGTTACCATGAAGCTGTCCCTTACACCCTGTATATTCTGTGCAATGGGACGGCCGTTCCTAACAGTCGTATTCCCATTTCAGCCTCCCCGGTCCCAGAAGTTTATTGTCGAAGGAAGGTTGTTAAATAAAACCCGTTTGTTTATTTGTTTGTTAGGGAGTCAGACGGAGTTATGGAAGTTTTGGTCCTTCGAGCCGGCTACGCGGTATGCAAAAGGGTTTCGATGTCTGTCTTAAGATGTTTGCTGGAGATAAGTTCTTTGGAACCTCATCTGATGCGGAAGAATCACATTCTGAAATAAATATACGACCTTGACGGAAAACAGTTCTTTTCATTAATGTTCCTTGTCTAAAGATCTAAGTCCATATTCTGGATCATACGTATAAACAGTCAAATAATATGGTCACAGTGAAAATACCTGCTCATCTCTATACAATTTTTTGAACTTATCCTATCAAATCCAAACAGTCATCATCTACATGTCAAGAAAACTTCTCCTAGCAACTCTAACGGTTACATAACCTATGTAAATAAGCGTTGCATATTCAGAGGACTGCATACGAGCCATGTAATAAACAAAGACAGAACTGCCAGAGCTAAAGTGAGCCCGCTAAGGAATACAGACGGACGCAAATGAGCTGGGCCTCCCATTACATTTGGAAACATGGGCTATCGGCTTAGGGATAGCTCGAATTAGGGAGACATGCAAATATTTTACATGGTGGAAACTGGTGTGTATGTGGATGAGTTTATATGTAAATGGCAATGTGAACATGTTTATGTGAAACCAGTAGAGGGACCCGAATAATTATAATTAAGGCAATGAGCATCAGCTCGTCACTATAGGAAATTTTGGCCTCTTTCAACTTTTCTGTTTCATAGAGTCAGCATCACAGGCTTTACACAATAGGTATGAACATCTGCATCGAACAACCGCAATTCACATCAAGTTCCTCAAGAATAGCCAGCATTTTTAAAGCCCGACTCTGCACTACCGTTTTCAATTCAACCAAATGATGTAAGACATTTGCAATTCTCCATTTGGAGTAGCGGTTCTCATCGCGAAGTCCCATAACTCCCGCTGCGTGCCGTGACAAATCTGTAATATTCCATGTGGGGACCCCACCACAATAACTTGGCCTCTAAGGTTCATCCCGTGGAAATTATGATTTAGTGCCTTGCAATGTGGATGGGTGACCTATTTAGGTGATGTTTTTAATCAATTTGTCCAAAATTAATGTTAGATTCTGGAGATGAAACTTCGTTTACTTTGTTTGCGCTTTAGTATGGCTAAAAACACATGATAAATTTGGCGAAGAACTGTTATTGAGTGCAAAATATTCAGGGTAAAATCCAGGCATACTTTTCGAAATGATTATAATACCTACATACCTAACTAGCATCAATTTCTTTGCCAAATTCTTGAATCTCTTTTCCTAATGTTAAAGAAATACTGCAATTACAGCCTAGCCTATCCCTAACTACCAAGTCCCGTGGTTCAACACTCCCTGGAAGGCTCTGCGGAGGTGCAAGGCTAATTGTTTCTTCAAGATTTATGGCCACACGCCTCGTTTCCGCGTCTTCCACGACAGTCATTTTGTTTAGTGTCTCACTGTACTGTCCTGACGACAGGCACCGGTAGATATGATGTATGGATTCATTGACTGCAGGGAAAACGAGTATCATAGTGTTATTGTAGTTTGTCTGAAGATGTGAGGAACTAAAGAATGTAAGGGATTGGAACGGGAATTCTATAAATTGAATACAGTCGCGCTTGCCTCCATCCCTACGGGATAGGCATAGAGTCAACCGGGTATTAAACGTCTCTAGAACTAAAGAAACCAATCTGAAGTAATATAATGATGATGCTACCTGATTCTGATATGGCAATTCTATTAAAAACAGAGGAGAATTTCTGAAATATCGAGATAGTAGAGAACATAATACGTCTACATACGAAAATAAAGTCAGTAGACTCCTGAACTTTTGAAATTAATAGTTCAACTTACGTGGTGAGCAGTAAAACGAACAGCATCAACTTCCGTTCTCATCTCTATTGCGTCACCCGCAGCCAGTATCCCATAAAACAAGCGAAATGACGTCATCAACCCATTAAATGCCCTTTGTGACGTCATCCGCTGCAAGTTTATGTCCCTAATGGTGACATGATGGTGACCTTTATCTATTTAGGGTGGTAGTGGGCACGGACATAATTCTTGGGATAATCGGTGCGCCTGCGCATGTGGGCGGGTTAAATGATCTCCGCTCGTAAGTTAACGGGCTAACTTTAATGGCTGTTTACAAAATTTAAACTTAAGGCTGTTTTGTCGGATATATGGTTAGCCAATCCGATGACTCGATGTTTGTCAGCTAAAAACTTGTGTTTGAGCAAGAATACAGGTATGTAGAAAGAATTCCTTTTATATAGGTAAGGTATTTACAGTTACACCCCTTTTCAAATGAGTGCATGCATTTAAAAGGGTAATTTAAACAAGTTGAGACTGGAAGTGTTGCCCCTTACTTATTATTTTCAATTAATCTCGATCACCCCTTATCACTTGCTAACTGCTAACTACTGTCGACCGCACCTCGTGCCAGTTACCCCGATTTGCGGGTAATCCATTAGATGGCAACACCGGCCGGCATGCAGATCAGCTGTCCGCGATATAACCTCCTTGGCCGGTGAGATTGCCGCGTCGTGTCACTGTGATTTGCATGATGTCCTGGACAAGCTGGGGTTGCCATGATTGTGGAGAAAGTATGGACAAAATATTCTTGGACAAATTCACAAGAGTTCACACATCACATAGATCCACGTTAAATAATGTCTGAATTAATTCAAATAAGTAAGTGCATAGGAGTAAAATTCTAATATCAGTGTCAAATATATGTAGCAGCTAAAGACGTGCCTTGATTTTCAATTGTACCCTGAACTATAACTAGGATTCGTTTACAATGGTAGGTAACTGGACTAAATACCTCATGATTTGTGTCCTATGACCCACCAAGATCCATGGCCACCCTACCACGGGGCGTGTCCTCAAGTGTCGGCGACGTATGTGGAACACATTACCACAGTTCGTACCACATAGTGATTATGCCTCCCTGGTCAATCGCCTGCTCTTATTACGGGGCTTAACATCTCTTTAGGGGGTAATTCCGGGGACTAGGGTTTCACAAGTGGTCATTACTTGGTGGTAATTTGTTGGGGTGTGTTGATGATGGCAAGTGTGTCACTTTTAACTTTGTAGACCCGGGAAGGTTGGTTTTATATGTAAAGTAAAAGGATGATATCAAAGTATGTTTCAGGACAGGATAATCTTGCTATTGCATAGAAAAAATGAGGCTGGAAAGCTAATTGTACCTAGAACTAATAACTACTATGGTAAGAGGACTAGGAGATATATCGTACCAAAAATTTATAACATTTTACCTATTGATATAAAGAAAACATGTACAAAGAATAGATTTAAAAACCATGTAAAAAAATTCTTGATAGAAAAAATCAGCAAAACTTTAAAATAATAGTAAAACACTGCACAAATATATAACATTAGAATGTGCATTGCAACATAATGAATAAAGTAAAACCATGTATGTATCTATTTAATTACTAATTAGAGTTGTTAAAATAACACATAGTTTATAAGTGGGAGTGTATCTACTGCCTTTAAACTATACTTTAGTTTGGCAGAAGAAAAACCTAAAGGAAAAATGTGTTTTTTTTATGAATAAACTTATTTATTTATTTATTTTTGCTACAGCTGTCCTGTTTCGAAAGCATAGGTTAACAAGATAAATATTATTTTTTATCAATGGCGACAAAAATACCTATAACAGAAAAATAAACAATGTTTTCAAGATAATGTAGATAGATACACAATTGTTACATGAACGAAAGTAGGCATTCACACGGGTGTAATACAAGCTAGGTAAATTTAATCAACGTGTAGTTAGGTAGTTACCAGTCAACTCTTGCGCACAGAAAATGGCCGATGGATCGCTTTACAGCCCATAAGAGCAGCACATAAAACCCTTACAAGTCAATAACACATCGACAGTAGGGTAACGTAAACTGCACTTGGTAAATAGCATGGATGAATGAAGCAAGAGATTTGACTGTATCCTCATATTTTCTGAGACCCAATAAAAGATACACCAATGATGAGAGCATATTGTGACAAATAAACATACGATCCGTCTATTAGAGCATAGTCTCCATAATCTGTGGACGCCTTTATACCAGGGTATTCTTTTTGCGGTGCCTCTCCAATACTAGAACAGTAGATCAATGGAATCATCCTTTAAAATTATAATAGAGCTTTTAAAAACGCCGTGGAACTGAACATTGAAGAAAAAAGATTTGCCTCTATGGTTTTATTTAAGAGGAAAGAGGTATCACCAATTTATGGAGAGCGTGTACCATTTTCCTTCCATGCTGGACTGGGAGTGAGAGAAAAACATAGAATGTGCCAGCTGCATATCCTCCCGGGCATGCTGTAAAAGTCAGCTAAGGGATTCGAGGGTTTCAGTATTGTAATTTAGGCGATGGGCTGACAACCTGTCATTATAGCAATATACCGATCCATCTGGAATAACCCTCAAAATTTGTCAGACGTGGCGGAACGACCTATGTTTAGGTTGTTTACGGTCTGCCTACCCCATTAGGGATAAAGGCGTGATTATATGTATGTATGTATGTATGTGTACCATTTTCACACTTTTTGAGGATCTTTTTGGGACGTGCCTCTTTTTCATCAATATTTTTACTTCAGGTGTACTGACAGTTTCCCTTTATCCATCCATGGTCAACAGTAAACAGCATTCAACAAAACGTCCAATATAGCCTGCGATTTGCGGAGAAACCACCGAATCAGGACTTTCCTGGTAAGTGCAGTTCGGCGGCGGGAAACGTTTACTTCAATGCGCGCGCGTAGCAAAAATTATTGGCGGTTGCGCGCTCTCTATCTGCAGAATGACCGCCTATTGGGAAGTAGATGAAGTTAAGAGAGGCTAGCTTTTCGCTCTACTATTTCATCTACGGCTGAGTTCCCATGGGAATGAGGTATTTTACCGAGGGAACAAGTAAGAAGCCTAGGCTATCTTCAGGATCCTGCCAAATTTTATTTTACAGTACCTATGTATGGCACCTAGTATCTAGCTAGATCTACCCTCATCGTGGATGAGCTCGTTTTATCATCTACCTACCCGTCTCATCTCATCATTAAAAAATGGTGGCTAAAAAAATTCAAAACGTTTATACTTAAAACTGATGGCTAAAATATCTGTGGGTCTCATTCATCAATTGAAAAAAAATGCACATTTAGATTTAATAATCGAGTTAAAAATATAGAAGTTATTGATTTGAGTAGTCAATATTTACAAGCAAGTGACGTCACAAGCCAGTATTTTCATACAAAAAAGCGTTTTTGACATTTCATAAAAAGTTGCTGATTTGAAGCGTAGTTACAATATCTCTATGTCCTATAACTTGGACATCAGTAGAACTACGTTTCCTACCTGCGGGTTTGTTTGCATTACTACAATATTGCGGGTAGTTTTTGTCCGGATAACGGTGCGGTGCCCCCTGGCAACACCACGGGGGCATCTGGTCACACTGCGGTGTGTTTTGGTGCCACCATGGTGCCACCTAGGAGTTATTTGCGCTGATTCACCGTTTAAGCTGCCAATCGACTTCTATAACGCTTTTGGTGCAATGTTTCCGCATTTGAAATACGAATTTTGAAAAAAAAAAACAAAGAGGAATGATTCGTATTTTTGTATGTTTGTTACAAATAAACTCAAAAGCTACTGGATCGATTTAAAAAAATCTTTCATCGTTAGAAAGCTACGTTCACCCGGAGTAATATGGGCTACTTTTTATACAGGAAAATATCTGATTCTGAAAACTTATTCAGCCGCAGGTGAAACTGCGGCGTAAAAAGCTAGTTGTATGAAAATATTAAAAGTATTTTAAAATGTTAACAAGATAATAAATTACTTGAAATAACATATAAACAAGCACAAACTTATTCCCGTTTATCATAACGATAGAGATCACAAAATGGCGAATGCGAAAATTCGATTTGATTAATTAAATCGATTCGTAATCGATTTCGATTATGTACGAGCGTTGATTGTAGACCAGTAGACAGTTCTGATTTATTCATAATTTATTGATCTTTTGGTATTTTGTTACCCAAAGCGATACAAGAGTGAAAGTAGGTTGCATAACACTCGCCCCTATGGGTTTGAGTTTCAAAAATCGATTAATGGAAATCGAAAACGAAAAAGATTTAATTAACTTCGAATCCCATTTGTATAAGTTATTTAAAATAGAATTTATAACTTTTTGTTTAGAAATAATTAAAGTGAAATATTGGCTTTTTCTACAGCTCCGGTAGTTAAAGTTAATCAAAACACAAATAGGTATAGATAATACATGATAATACTTAATTGTTTCCGATAGAGTTCAGGTTTTATAATCAGTAAAATATTA
>JARACY010002447.1:0-42632 GCA_029255725.1 Scrobipalpa atriplicella
TCACTGTACCTAACTCTTAACTAAAGAGTATTTTGTGAAAATTCTTTCACAATTGCTTATTTATAGTGAAAACAACTTTTTTGTGAGCACTACCTCTCAGTATAGAAGTGGGAGGTGCAAGCGCAGCGGAGTAAAGGGAGCCGGCGCAACTTTAAGTAAGTATTTGATCCGGGCCGCGTTGTTGCTGCAACTCAAACAATATTCCACGAAGTTGTAGACTCAGTCTCAAAATATTAGTGGATTTCGTAGAACAAACAAGATGCAGATTGTAAAGCTACCTATATATACTGGGTGATATTCATATACTTACTGCCACTATTATGAGGTGAGTGTTCACAGAAACTGAGATCGAGGAAGAGATACTAAAATGGAAGAACGGATAGAAAAGTTGCTGGGAAACACTACCTGTTGAAAACACTCTTGTGTTTTGTGGCAGGAATGAGATAATTCGTGGAATGCCATGAAATAAAGGCACACTTCGCCTTTCATTGTCCAAATGTCCTTTCATTTCGGCCATTGAGTGTTTTACAAAAACCATTTCGCGGACTGGTAAACACGAAACAGCCAATTGCCGAACTCATTGAAATATCAGGTGTAAAGGACATTAAAACACCAGGCATGAGGGACAACTTAACGCAAACTGATAGGGGTTGCTCAATCAATGAAACTGAACAACTTTCAACAGGAAATTCTTTCAGGAAGAGAAAATATTTTTTGACTTTCCTATAAAAAATGATCACTTCGATGATGATAATTTTCTGATCAAATCTGTTGAGTTTCATTGATTGAGCAACCCCTATCAGTTTGCGTTAAGTTGCTCATGGCTGGTGTTTTAACGTCCTTTACACCTGATATGTCAATGAATTCGTTTACCATTCCGCGAAATGGTTTTTGTAAAACGCTCAATGGCCGAAATGAAAGGAAATTTCGGGAATTGCGCGTTTTGAATTTGCCAATCCGCGAAGTGTGCCTTTATTCCGGCCAATGGGCGATTTCGGGGATTGTGCGTAACATATATATATCCGATGTAAATATCAAAACTTTGATATATATATATCAACACACATTTTTTTCTTAGTTTTTCTCATATGAATTGGGGCCAAATTAATATTATTTAGGGTCTTTTTAATTATTTTTATAGTATTCAAGCTGTTATTAATTCAGGAAAATTTTCTTACTCTGATTATATATTCAAAGATTACATTCAATCATTATTAAAATAAAAACTATTTCTTAGTTGAATATATATCTTTGATTTTTATTTAAATATCTGATATTTAAGACATCGGATTATATGCATTTGCATGTTTGCATATGCAAATGCATAAAACGGTCCTTTTTCAGAGTGACTGCATATTTTAGTACATTTCTATTAATAGTGCATATTTTAGTAGTTAAATGGGTCAGAGGAGTTGTATTATGCGGAAAAAGTGAAGAGCCGCAGCCAGTGGAGTGCTGCGCGTGCATCTTACGAGCAGTACTCGGTCAGCGCCCTGACTAAACTAGATCAGTTGAAACGGATTTCAATCAAAATTCATGAAGATTGTTCGTCATTCTGAATGAATTGTTCGATTCAATTGAATTTAATTGCTTGCCGTTTGGTATTCAACAAAAATCGTATAAAAATTGTGAAAATTAACGTGAATTCATATAATACTTAGAATTTGGATAATGCATATTTTGTGCATATTTCACTTTTTAGTGCATATTTGCATACATATTTTGGCATTTTTATAGTGCATATAATCCGATGTATATTATATCATAATGGATATATATCACTGATATTTATCATAAAATCAGTGGATAACTATCGTGATATGTATCATGATACCTTCATATAATTGATCCTTGAACCCTGATCACAATATAAAACTGAAAATAATCGTTTAGCCGGCGAGTCAACCCGCGGGGTGGAGAGCTAGTTAGAAAATAAATAAAAGTAGTATTATATTATACTCAGTCACGCACGGTTATAATATTACTTATGTAAAGGGTATAGATACTGCAAAAATCATCATTTAAAATAAAGCCACCGCAAGCTTCCTTTTGAGTTGAAAGTTTATCAAACTAGCAGCAATATTCCAGCATATTCCATAACAGAGAGAATTAATTCTCCATAGTGCGGAGATGAATACCGGAAATTACTGGGAGAAATAATTGGACTAACTACGAGATATTCAAGCCAAACAACTGTCTGGCGGTATAACCAGCAGGTATCACTGCTCTCATTATTCCTCACTTCGATATTAACTTGCTGCATATTGCATAATTCCTCTTCGTGCGTTCACTCACATACAGATAAATCAAATTATATTTTTTATTTCGAGAAATGGGATCTGTTTTCTTTTCAATAAAATATACTATGTATTAAAAACCTTGATTTGTAGAAAGGTGAAACATTTCGTGAACTATACAGATTATTTTCAGTTTTATATTGTGATCAGGGTTCAAGGATCAATTATATGAAGGTATCATGATACATATCACGATAGTTATCCACTGATTTTATGATAAATATCAGTGATATATATCCATTATGATATAATATACATCGGATTATATGCACTATAAAAATGCCAAAATATGTATGCAAATATGCACTAAAAAGTGAAATATGCACAAAATATGCATTATCCAAATTCTAAGTATTATATGAATTCACGTTAATTTTCACAATTTTTATACGATTTTTGTTGAATACCAAACGGCAAGCAATTAAATTCAATTGAATCGAACAATTCATTCAGAATGACGAACAATCTTCATGAATTTTGATTGAAATCCGTTTCAACTGATCTAGTTTAGTCAGGGCGCTGACCGAGTACTGCTCGTAAGATGCACGCGCAGCACTCCACTGGCTGCGGCTCTTCACTTTTTCCGCATAATACAACTCCTCTGACCCATTTAACTACTAAAATATGCACTATTAATAGAAATGTACTAAAATATGCAGTCACTCTGAAAAAGGACCGTTTTATGCATTTGCATATGCAAACATGCAAATGCATATAATCCGATGTCTTAAATATCAGATATTTAAATAAAAATCAAAGATATATATTCAACTAAGAAATAGTTTTTATTTTAATAATGATTGAATGTAATCTTTGAATATATAATCAGAGTAAGAAAATTTTCCTGAATTAATAACAGCTTGAATACTATAAAAATAATTAAAAAGACCCTAAATAATATTAATTTGGCCCCAATTCATATGAGAAAAACTAAGAAAAAAATGTGTGTTGATATATATATATCAAAGTTTTGATATTTACATCGGATATATATATGTTACGCACAATCCCCGAAATCGCCCATTGGCCGGAATAAAGGCACACTTCGCGGATTGGCAAATTCAAAACGCGCAATTCCCGAAATTTCCTTTCATTTCGGCCATTGAGCGTTTTACAAAAACCATTTCGCGGAATGGTAAACGAATTCATTGACATATCAGGTGTAAAGGACGTTAAAACACCAGCCATGAGCAACTTAACGCAAACTGATAGGGGTTGCTCAATCAATGAAACTCAACAGATTTGATCAGAAAATTATCATCATCGAAGTGATCATTTTTTATAGGAAAGTCAAAAAATATTTTCTCTTCCTGAAAGAATTTCCTGTTGAAAGTTGTTCAGTTTCATTGATTGAGCAACCCCTATCAGTTTGCGTTAAGTTGTCCCTCATGCCTGGTGTTTTAATGTCCTTTACACCTGATATTTCAATGAGTTCGGCAATTGGCTGTTTCGTGTTTACCAGTCCGCGAAATGGTTTTTGTAAAACACTCAATGGCCGAAATGAAAGGACATTTGGACAATGAAAGGCGAAGTGTGCCTTTATTTCATGGCATTCCACGAATTATCTCATTCCTGCCACAAAACACAAGAGTGTTTTCAACAGGTAGTGTTTCCCAGCAACTTTTCTATCCGTTCTTCCATTTTAGTATCTCTTCCTCGATCTCAGTTTCTGTGAACACTCACCTCATAATAGTGGCAGTAAGTATATGAATATCACCCAGTATATATAGGTAGCTTTACAATCTGCATCTTGTTTGTTCTACGAAATCCACTAATATTTTGAGACTGAGTCTACAACTTCGTGGAATATTGTTTGAGTTGCAGCAACAACGCGGCCCGGATCAAATACTTACTTAAAGTTGCGCCGGCTCCCTTTACTCCGCTGCGCTTGCACCTCCCACTTCTATACTGAGAGGTAGTGCTCACAAAAAAGTTGTTTTCACTATAAATAAGCAATTGTGAAAGAATTTTCACAAAATACTCTTTAGTTAAGAGTTAGGTACAGTGATTTAAAATGGTTAGGCAGGTTACCACCGTACTAACTATTTTCATATAAAATGTAATTTCAAAGAGAGAGATAGGTACTCGTAGATAGGTTTTATATACAGTTTTATTTCAATTTTCACCCTTGTTATTATAATTTTGAATATTTTTCGAAAATAAGTTCAGAGAAACGAAAATATAACTACAGTTAAAAATACTCTAAAAAACAAAACACGTTAAAACCAAACTGAAAAAAGACATACACTCTGTTTATACGAATTTTGTTAAATACTAAATAGAGCGTATAATTTCTAGAATGCATCCATAGATAACGATATAATCAAGAGGCAATATTGGGGCAATAGCGTTTATATCTGCAGAAGAAGAAAGAATCCAAAAATATAATCTCTAGCACGATCTTTGGTAAAAGTTACCATTTATATTAACCGAACCGAAAACATTGTGTAGTGTTAGCTAATTGGGTACTTGACTGGGTAGCTTAAAAAAATCAAAACGTTTATACTTAAAACTAATGGCTAAAAATATTGTGGATTTCATTCATCATAAAAAAAATGCACATTTAGATTGTAATAATCGAATTAAAAGTATATAAGTTATTGATTTGATTAGTCAATATTTACTAAAATGTGACGTCATAATTTACTATTTTCATACAAAAAGCGTTTTTGACATTTCATAAAAAGTTGCTGATTTGACTAGTTTGAAAGTAGCCAATTCTAGAATCATTACAGAACCATACTTTCGTTCTACCCATTTATCTTCACGGTCTCTTTGTCTAACTATTGCTTAGTGCTGCGAGCCCAGTCCTCCTGAAACTTGGATTGAAATTACGGACAAAATGATACAAATAATTTTTGATTAAAGTTTGCAGGCGTCCCTGAAGCCTGAAACCCGAGAATTGGAATCCAATATTCTAGTATCCCAGATTAAAGGTTGTGGGAAATGGTCTTGAAGAAAGAAAAGATTCGTATATTATCTTTCAGCCTTGAAATAGTTTGGGATACAGAGTTGTATTGAGAACGTGTATCAAAAATAGGTTTATATAGCCATAGCTGTGTGTCATAAATATAGTGGTCCGACGGGTGGTGGTCTGGTAGGTAGTGATAAATATGATGGTCCAACGGGTGGTAGCAAGGTAAAGCTTTCATAGGTGGTTTATGGGCCCTCCCCTACAAATGGTGTCAGCGGCTCTAGTCATTCTGCATGGGTATATCATTTCATGGTAAAATATCCAAATATTTTTTCAGATCATGGGTATGTTTATACACCATAAAATTATTTCAGCAATTGATGATTGAATTTTTACTTTTGTCACAGAGCAATTTATTGAACTTTATAGCTAAACTGTTTGGCTTATTATGAGAATACTAACGAGCTTAAGCTAAACTTAAGCTTATCAAGAACGTATTCTAATCTGTTTATTCAACTTTATATTTGCATGGGGTGAATAATATGAAATGTTGCCAGGGGCGCCCCCCATAATAAGCACTGCACGGTGGGGATCAAACAGTTTGCAGACTAATCTCTTCTCTATTATTAAAAATAATATTAGTAAAGTTATTCTGAATTAGCGTTTCGGTTCTCGTTCTTCTATATTGTCGTGTGGGTATCGAGTCGACCGAGCCGATCGACTCGATGTACCCTGGTGTCATAGTTTTTAAACCGCCACAGTTATTAGGCCTCTAACATGGTTTCTGTAACGACCACTATCAAAGACAGCGACCGGGACCGACGGCTTTACGTGCCCTCCGAAGCACGAAATCCTTTTTCTTTTCGTACAATCAGGTGATTCAGCCCCTGCAATGTCCTAACCAAACTGGGGAAAATTTCACAAAGTTATTAATTAACAAATATGAACTTTGTGTTCCCCCTGGCCTGGGAATCAAACCTAGGACCTCCGGATCGGGAGCCCATGACTCAGACCACTAGACTACGGAGGACCACCCGTGAGTAAATGAGTTTTCCTGTGGTGTTAGGCTTTTTCCATGGTAAACGGTAAGCTAGTTCTGGTAATCTGTGCACCTATGATTGGTTCGTTAGTCAGCCAACCTCGTCTCGCTGCAGGCAAAGGTGGATTTATACAGCATCCTCTAGCCTCTAACTAAGCAAGGGATTATGATGACTATGAGAACTACAATATTAATATCTAGATATGAATAACATTTATTGTTCAAAAAACCTAAACCTCTTCACAATAAATATATAATTATTTGGATAGAACTTTAGTATGAGTAAAGAACAAATTAGTAGGTACCTCTAGCATAGTGGAATACCGAAATAGGTAGAATAGTAAATAATGTAGCGTTTCGTTTCATTGACATCAATTTGATAAGAACACAACTTAACTAACTAAAAAATATTGCCGTCCCTTTCTGTTCTCTCACGATCATAGTAGAAATTGTCTATTGCTCTTGACCTACAGATCGATTCAGATGGGTTCGAAACTTTGCGAAGTTCTTATTGGGCAATGCAAACTGAATCGCTTTCTTGTGTTCATTCTTCGGAGGGCTTATGACTCTGATTTCAACTTTTGACTTTTACAACGTGTAACAGAAAGGGTATATGCATCGAGAAAGGTGTGAATCTACCGAATCTACCCATGAACCTGAACTTTCCCTAAGCAACATAGGTCAAAAAACGGAAAAAAATGACGTTTCATACAAAATGCGTCAGCTGATAGTGCATTTAGTATGGGAAGTCAATTTTTTTTTCGTATTCCGAACTATGTTCCCTAGGGAAAGTTGTTCAGTTTCATGGGTAGATCCACACATTTCATGATGCATATACCCTTTACTTTATGTTACACGTTGTATAACCATGATATGTTAGATAGAAGTTCATATTATGTTTATAATTTATCTTTTGTTTTTATAATCCATATTCAAACTTTATTCTTTTGTAGGATATGTTATTTTATTTATGTATTAAAAGAAGTATTTACAGATAAATAATAATAAAAAAATGATGGATTAAAGAATGTAAGCTATAAGCAGAAATGTAATACAATACAAACATAAGTCCCAGTGGTGCTTTTACAATGGGGGAGCCGGCACCAGGACAATATTCATATAATTGGATCGACGCGAGCCAAATTAGTTAGTAAAATATGCATTAAGCTATAAGTCCTGGGCAGTCATTATTACCAAATTTTAATTATTCAAAAGTTTTTAAGAAGGGGAAGCTTAATTAACTTTTCTTTTTTATAATGACGAATTTCATTAGTAACTAACCTACGTAATTATTCTTATATTTTACGGATTCTTAAGGCTCATATTTATAAAGCGATCTCAAATTGAGGTCAATATTAAGTATGGATTTGACAGGTCATTTTGTACTGAAATGACATTTCTGATACGAACTCAAACTCGCTGTCACACTTGAGAGCTGTTTATAAATACGGGCCTTATTTTAACAATTGGTTTGCTGAAGGCAAAAGACGATTTTTGCTTCGGTGAGTACGTCAAGATTGGGTCCCGACCTCAGGTCCCGACCACTATAAGGGGTGTAAGAGACAGCTTCCCGCAAACTGATAGTAGGGTTCGCTCTGTTAACGACACTGAACAACTGACACGAGGTTTGTTTTTTTTTTTTCCAGGAAATGTATTTTTTTTTACTTTTCATACAAAATGATAATTTCAATCAGACAATTTTTATGGAAAATTCATTTTTTTTTTCATTTCCTGAAACCCCTATTAGATTGCGGGAAGCTGTCCCTTATACAGTTACCGCTGGTAAAGACGTTTGCGAGTTCATTTAGTTGTTTTATTGAACAACCCACACCACACAAACTGCTCTTCACTCTTTCACAAATTAGCGATGCGCGCGCATCCACAGATTACCTACTTAGTATATATCGCGCAGCGCTTTTTTTTCAAGGCAAAGGCACAAAACAGCGAGTATTACTAATAAACTTAATTAATATTTTAATGTTTTGTTACAGATAAATTGTTGAAATTTTGTGTCAAAATTAATTAAATTAAAGAATAAATTGTTTATTCATTATATTTTATCTCCCAAAGTTAAATTTATTCATAAAACGTTTACCACTTTTCTGACGTTAAAACTCTTTGCTAAGATTTAAAAAAGTACCGTTCGATAAACCGTGCGTTTTACCTAATTAAAAAAAAAAACTCGTGTGTTTTACAGCACTCGTGCATTTTACATTACGAATACGCACAAGTACGTAATAAGATACAATACAATATTGAAATTGGTGTTATAAGAGACCCTTTACGAGCAAATGTGATATAAAAAATATTATGTTAAATTAGAATATAAGTATTCTCGAGTGCATGGTTTGCTTATTTTATCAATATTTTACAAATTAAATTAAAAAAAAAAATTACAAAATTATAACTAACCCGGGTCGGAAAAGCTTTTGTAACAGTTGTATTATTTAAATTATAAGTCAGAAATTTGGATTTTTAATTTATAGGCTCGGTCATGGTTTTCTTAATTTTTAAAATTAGTAAATATTTGTGTTATTTTAGCGTAGGTATTTTTCGTGTGACTGCAGACGTAACCGCCAGCTGTTGCTTGCTGTGCTAATTTGGACGATGTTTGTAACAGAAAATGATTACACATACCAATTAATTATATTTAGCTAAAAAGAAAATGTTCAAGATAAGTAGGCACAATTTGGAGGAGATACGCTCGTTACTTTATTTTCTAATCTAATTGTACCTATATTTATTTGTGAATTATAAACAAATATACTTAATATCAGTTATGTAAATTAAAATTCGTTATAATATGTATAGACATAATCAAATGTACGACTACGTAGGTAAGTAACTATGTATAGCATTTTGGGTGAGGGTTGGACGGACCTGAATTCGAATTTGTACCCAACATGCGTTGTTTTGGTTCTCGGCTCGGATAAATATTTCCGAAGCAGCAAGGGTGCAGACCCCTCAAAAGGTATTTGTTATTGTTCCAAATAACCACATAGGTGCAGTTGTAGTGCACACAGACCAACTGCATATAAACTGCGAATTGAAACGGATGTGCAGTTGGTGCTGCCAGAAATCTTTTTCCACTTTGAATATAAGTTTTAAACTTTCTGCAATTCTACAAATTTTATCTTTATAGTAAGCGAGACTAACCTAAAAACAAGAGACCAACTTACAACCCTTTAGCCTTTAGAATACGTCAGTTGCATCGCACCGTCCCACGTTGTTTATTAGATCTCAGATTAATAACTCCTACGTTGGCATAATCTTTCACTGTACGAGTAAAGTTGTACCTAGCTAGCTTTAACTTACGTGAATGTACAGTTGTTGCGATATACCTTTGCCACAGTATAATTCAATAGTCTGACGTTCTACGCACGTCAGACTCATATATTATACTGTGCCTTTGCAGTCCGTCTGTCAGGACAGGTATAGGGGAAAGAGGCGGATATTTTTTAATAAAACTACGCGAGCGATATATTATAGTCGGGTAACGTCTTAATGGAACAAATAAATACCGGCGAGCTTGCAGAAAACACGTAGGAGGTATGTATTTTCAATATAGTGCCGAAAACGGTGAAGAAGAAGAAGAGAGTTTAGGAATAGGAGGAGTTTTTATTTAGAGTGGATAAAATTATTCCAAACCTCTTAACCAAACCTATTCCAAAAAACATATGACCTATCACTGTCAATCACTGCATCGGAATGAGCTGAGGCCTGAGGCTGAGGTAAAGAGTATCATTTATTCTATGGACACAGAATAGGGCGCCCTCAGAGGGCGCCCCGCCGCGCTCATAAGAATTTGAACATGGAATTTGAATCACTGTGCATCACTGTCAGCTGTCAGTTACATGTCAGCTAAAAAACTGTTTTTATTTATTTTAAATGAAAATCCACAAATAATAAATACTGACCAATTTTTTATTCTTAAAAACCTATAATAAACTAGGATAAAATTAGATTTAATTTGATAGTTGTTTTTTGATCCACCATGCCAATAAGGAAAGTGATGAAGGGTATTCCTGTGGAGCCCTTAGCAGCAGAAGGTCTGATGAAGCATGACCACGAGGCTCTGACAGCCTGGCAACGGGAGTGCACCACCAGGACTTCCATGACCATTCAGCTGGAGCACGAGGCTTACCTATCTCAACACCCGGAGGTTATAATTTAAAGGGCCAAGTTTCAAAAGTCCCTAAGTCCTAAGGTAGTCTCACGTCGCACTGTGGGACTTTTGCAACTTGACCCTTTAATTTGTTTTTTCTTCCTGTCTTTTATTATAGGATAGAGTTAAAGTCGATAATGGAGCGAAATCTCATGCTCAGGATCTGGCATTCACAGACCTCATATCTTGAAACCATAAGCTGTCTAACATTATAAAGAGAAAATAAAGTACCTATACTTGTTTAATGGAAAATCGGTCCTATAGTATTTAAAGATAGAGATACAAAACCATTCCCAGTAGATTTTTAAATGTGTCCAGTTATGTAATTAAGAATACCTAAGTATTTCTACACCCAGTTTCTAACATTAGTAATTTTGTGACCAGATCATTGCAATGATGGAGTTGTTCATAAGTACACAAGCTAAGAAGATGAAGAGATCAGTAAATGTTATTAAAGAGGCGGGAGCGTTTTTCGACCAACCATTTGAAGATCTCGACAATATCATAAGAAAGAGGCTTGGAGTAGGACCTGGTGAACCTTATGTAAAGGTAAAATTATACACACTTGCCTTATATACTGCGTCATAGATAAAGATGGGCGTCTACCCGGGTATATACCCAATTTTTGGTATATACCCAGGTAAACGCCCATCTATAGTCATAGATGTGCATTCATGGAGAAAGCTGCTTTCAGTTTACTGATACCTGAAACAAAATTTATTATACTATTACGTAAGCGATGAGGTAGTTGTTTTTGTTTAGGATCGTCACCATCATGTTATGGCACACGGGAAATATTAGTGTGATTGTGATTGTTTGTATAGATATGGGGTTGTTAAGAAGGATTATAACTTTAGCCCCTCGTACTTCTTCATTCTATCATAAAAAATAAAACATTTGTAATTTTGTATGTTTCATATGCAGGCGAACCGAAAAACTTTCGATATTCACGATGAAGAAAACTTGGACAACGATTTGAAAGCTATAGAGGCAAAACATAATCCACCGAAGACTTGGTCTCTCACCCCCCCCTCAGAGAGCCTCAACGTCACAGAGTCTTCATCGTTTGTGTCAATAATGACTTCGGATACTACGCTACCCACACCAGGTTGGCTATATTTCCTGCAATTTTTGACCTATACATAATAAAAATTGTGATGATGTTACTTTAAAAAGTCTACTGTATTTGTGGGTTGTTGTAAGTTGTGAGTTGTAACATGGGTTTTCTCCAATACAGCACGGCGATACTCTAGTTCTGTTGAAAGTGCAGTTTGCTTTCGGGATCCATGTTAGCGGGTTTGACCATGAACGTGGGTTAGACTAGACCTAAATTATGATCTGTTCGTGTATTGTCCTTTGTGTGATTTTCTTAACGAAATCCTGATGATGTCTTTCATGAATTTGTTCATTTAATTATTACTTTGTTCCAGAGCCAACACCAATTCCATCACCAACCTTATCACAACATTTCATGACAATGATTTCGAATACGGTCGACAAAGCAATCTACACACGATTCGATGACGAAGCGGTCTTCTATGATACAGCCTATGTCATTGTCAGCAAGGCCGTGAATGCCGCCATGGAAATACCAGTAATTGAAATAAAAGAAGATATCGTTAAACTATACAAAGAAGCGTATTCGATGTTTGAAGGTGTGATAGACGAGAAAAATAGAATTGGTGAGACTTTTCTTATCTCATTTCCTTTGTATTACATCTTGGCTTATCTGCGTTTCTGCGTTTTATTTTTTAGCAGAAACTACGCATTAAACTTAAAATTAAAACAATAGGCGAGCTTATCTCTATAAGAGATCTCTTCCAGCCAACCTAATGGGGATGAAAGAAGGGAATTTTACATACCATAATGTCAAATCTAAAAGAACATTATTTTCGTCGTATTTTTTGCTGCTAGGCATAATATTACTCTCGCCCAACTAGCAGAGTTGTACCTATATTAACAAATTGTTAAAACGAGTTTTATAATAATAATCATGAAGGCGTAGGGTATTGACGACCCAACCGCCCACCACCTCGGTGATGCAGTCAGTCAGCTTGTGGCGAGCTGCTGGTGCGTGGCGACACCCTATACCCCCAATTCCGAGGGCCCGTGTTCATTTGGCTCTCACCTCCTGGCTTGCCTTCGTCATCCTTTGTTGGCCTTCCAGGAGTGGAGTTTGCAAGAGCGGAACCTTTTCTCCAGGTTGGAAGTGTAAAATGCTGGACTGGTAGTGATAGAAAAACATAGAATGTGCCAGCTGCATCTCCTCCCGTGCATGCTGTAAAAATCAGCTACGGGAATCGAGGGTTTCAGTGAATTGCAATTTAGGCGATGGGCTGACAACCTGTCACTATGGTAATATACATAATCATCATCTGTATTTACCCTCAAAACTTGTCAGGCTTGGCGGAACAACCTGTGTTTAGGTCGTTTTTGCTCTGCCTACCCCATTAGGGATAAAGGCGTGATTTTATGTATGGAAGTGTAAGATGGCATTTGGCGAGATGCCAGTCCAGAACGCATCTGCTCCATCTTTGGTCTTTTCGGCGACACATATGTCCAGCCCATGTGCCCATTTCAGCTTGGCGACTCGGAGTCCGATACCCACTACACGAGTACGCTGCCTGATGACCTCGTTCCGAACTTTGTCGCGTAAAGATATTCCGAGCATCCTGCGTTCCATGCTCCTTTGCGTGACCTGGAGCTTGTGAATCATATCATACCTTTCGTCAAGGTCCACGTCTCGCACGCGTATGTCAATACTGGGAGAATACACTGGTCATATACTTTTGTTTTGAGGGACTGAGGTATTTTTGACTCCAACACGTGTTTCAGCTTGCCAAATGCAGCCCATCCTAGCTGAATCCGTCTCTTTATTTCCGCCCCAAGAGAATCACGGCCAAGTGTAAGTAGCTGTCCAAGGTAGATGTAGTGTTGTACCTGTTCTAGCTGCCGACCTTCCAGTGTAATGGGATTTTGTGATAAATCGGCTGTCGCCATCACCTTCGTCTTTCCCATGTTCATTTTCAGGCCGATTTTTAGTGAGGCATGGTACAAGTCGTCGAACATTTGCTGCAGGTCCTGTGCAGATGTGACCACAATGACTATATCGTCTGCGTACCTTAGGTGGTTTAGATACGAGCCATCCACATTGATACCCTTGCTTTCCCAGTTGAGTGTCTTGAATACGTCCTCTATCGCGTTTGTGAATAGCTTGGGAGAAATCACGTCGCCTTGACTTACACCTTTCTCGACCCGGATTGGGTTGGTATGGTTTTTAAGTTGTACAGTCATTGTAGCTGCCTTGTACAAGCTCTTCAAGATCTGGATGTACCGCTCGTCAATCAGACACCTTTGGAGAGATCTCGTTACCGCCCAGTGTTCCACAGAGTCGAAAGCCTTTTCGTAGTCCACAAATCCCAGGTATAGAGGCAAGTTATACTCTTCAGCCTTTTGTATGATCTGTCTCATGGTAAATATGTGGTCTACGGTTCCAAACCCTTTTCTGAACCCTGCCTGTTCTCTAGGTTGGTAGTCATCCAATCTGCTTGCCAGCCGTGTGGTCAAAACTCTGGAGAATACTTTGTAGACCTGGCTCAGCAGCGATATTGGTCTGGAATTCTTTAAGTCCGCTTTGTTGCCTTTCTTATGGAATAACACAACTATGCTGCTTGTCCAGTCCTTAGGAACTTCTCCTGTAAACAGTACTTCATTGAAAAGTAGCATCAGCTCTTTTCCAATGGCACTACCTCCCGCTTTGAGCAATTCTATTGTGATTCCGTCTTCTCCTGGTGCCTTATTTTTCTTTAGCTGTCCCAATGCTCTCCTTATTTCGTCTGCACTGAATTCGGGGATATCCTCGGTGTAGTGCCGAATCAGAGGAGCTCGTTGTTCGGTGGGATCGTCGTTAACAGGTTCAGGGATACTCGAGCAATACAAATCTTTATAGAATTGTTCAGTGACAGCACCATTATGCAGTCTTTATTCTGAAGATACTTGGCTATGATAAATTAAAGTCAGCGAAATCTATCGAAATAAAAATATTTTAAATTATTATTATAACTTTTTGTCTTTCATCTGAAATCGCATAAATTATATCAACCGCGAAAATAACTTTGTTACGATATGGAACTTTTTCAAGAGGTTTGTTTTTACTCTGAATAAAAACTCCTTACTCCATTATACAGTTTATCAAAAATCTTTTGCCCTACCGGAGCAATCTTTAAGGAGATATTATTCTGAGGATGGTTTTGATGAGATGAAATAAAGTAAGCGACATCTATCGGGGATAAATATACTATTTTCTGTCATCTGAAAGTCTCTACAAGTATCTTTATGTCAGAAACAAAATTATGTGTGTCATGTCATCATTCCATTACAATACAAAAATATAATTTGATACCAATTTAATAATGAAAAAATTACAGCTGCTAACATTGCATGGGAGAAACGTATGCGAAAGAAGATGAAGAGGGCTATACGCAGGCAGAATCACTTCAAAGGTTAGTCTCTCTGTTATATTCAATCGTTATGTTACATAGCTTTTGTTTAGTACCACCTAGCTTATAATGAGAGTGGCGAAAAAAGAAACTAACGCGGCCATCACGGACCTCAACTCAGAATAAAAACTCCTTGTACGTACATAGAATTGCAATGCACGTGACCCTCAGAATAAAAACTTGGTTAATACTACGTGATAGATGGCTACGGCTATCAACGTCATATTTTTGACAATTCACGATTCCCTCGCCCAAATTCATTATAAATTTTGTGGTACTGTGTGGTACAGTTCGACGTGAGATCGACTGACATAATGAGGAGGAAAACTGCCTTTTTCTCCCGCTAGGTGTCGCATGGGCGACTGTACCTTGAGAACTGTCAAATTGTACCAACTTTTGTAAACAAATTGAATATTTTTAGAATATTATCGGTAAATGCCACAATGCAGTGCATTTAATTGCAAAAATAGGGGAATTCATTTGTTTTCCAAAGATTACAAATAAAGAAAACAGTGAGAGACAGTGGGAAAAAAAATTACGTATTAAAAACTTCAATGCAAGTGATGCAAGTTGAATGTGTTCAGCGCATTACAAAGAAAGTAATTATATTGAAAAAAATATCGTTTATGTTAAAAAAACTGATAAAATCGCAATACACATGTGACATTGACACGAAATAAGGTACAGTCGCCCAGAGCGCCATCTGTATTTAGCTTTTAGTTTGGCTCCTCATTGAGCAGGTGGCAATATTTTTAACTAAAATTTGGCTATGGTTACACTGACAGCGATTGAAGCAATGGCAGCTATTTGTGGTGACTTTGACAGCTGTACAAAGACCTCCTCAGTTTATCATAGAAAAAAAAAAAAAAAAAAAAGTAAGGTCTGTCAAAGTCAAACTAACATGGGCACCACAACTTTGTTTTGATTTCTAACCCTACTGTAGGTAGGTACCTACTTAAATTTCCCTCTTCTTACTGGTTGACAGGATACGAGTCTCCTCCGTCTAGTTCGTCGATATCATCGCACGAAAGCTACCGGCACGCCCCGCCCCGCCCTTGCGCTTGCCACCCGCAATGGCACTATAACAGACATCCGAAGGTGCGTAAGGGCGGACACAAATAAACACGTTACGACGTCGTGACGTCCAACGTTACGTCAACGTTGAACGTTAAGTCGTCTGTAAATTCTCACGCCTATACGTCGTGACGGGATACGTTACGGCGAAGTTTTCAAGAATAACTGCGGTAATCAGCAACGTCGTGACGTGAGATTTTACGTTTCAAGACGTGGATATCCACGTCACGACGACCTAACGTTAAACGTTTTAGCACCCCAAAATCAACTAGAATTGAAAAAAAATTGTGACATCTCCAAAACTTCCCACAGTCCAAAGGGCTCGAACACAAATCTCAACTGTAATCATTGTTCTGACCCGAGAAGTACCTAGATGACGTTTTTACCATTACATTGGTCTGACAACTGAAAGTAGGGCTCACTGTTCCGTTGTCTTTTTGAACGATGAAATGAAAAATACTTACATTGTGCAAGGGACACAATTATTAAAAGATTATTTCTGTGTACAGTACCGAAAGTATTATTACTTATTCTTTATAGAAAGAATATTTTTTCTAGGACCGTTTCGGAATTTATCTGCCCACGGAGCCCCAGGTTCCAGCTGAAAACGCAACCGTGACTCCTGCGATATCCATCGAGAGTTTCGTGGAGGAGCCCGGGGAGGGAGAAGAAGACATTGATGCCAAATCGTCCAAGTCCAGCGCCACTCATGTGAGCAAGTCCAGTAAAGCTAGCAAACCCGTTAAGAAAACCGGCGGCGTGCAATTCAAAACAGACAGTTAAAAGAATACTTTGCAAATTATTATATTTTTTCATTGTTAATAACAACTGTCTTTAGACAACCGGTATAGCTAATAAATTATTTAAAACCGTTATTTTTCTTTTTTTTATCATAGAAATATTTTGGATATATTTATTTTACCCTTTTTAAATTATTTTTAGACATAATTTTGAATTCGTATGATTTTTATTGATATTTATTTCCTATATAGCTTTATAATTATAAATAATAAAATGAAATTCCTCTTGTAGAATCAGCTGCGCCAGCGCATTTGTAATATTAAAACGTTTGTTGAATTTCAAGTCTCTTAATCCCAATTAATAATTATAAACGCGAAAGTTTGGATGGATGGATGTATGTTTGTTACTCTTTCACGTCTAAACGGCTGGAGCGATTTCAATAAAATTTGGTATGGAGGTAGCTGACACCCTGGATTAACACATAGGCTACTTTTGTGGCAAAGACCGCGGGGCGGAAATCTTAATAAATAATTATATTTTATAGATTTCTGTCAGCGGTGTCACCCGCTGCTTAATAAGTTTTCCCGAGGAAATGATTTACTTTCCCGCGATAAAAAGTAGCCTATGTTACTCAAGGTGAACGTAGCTTTCCAACGGTGAAAGAATTTTTGATATCGGTCCAGTAGTTTTTGAGTTTATTCGTTACAAACATACACACACACAAAAATACAAATCTTTCCTCTTTATAATATTAGTATAGATATAGATCTATATCTATATAAAAAAATGAAAGATACGTTTCAACATGGAATTTAACTCCTGGGTGCATTAATTTTTTTATTGTTGGGTTTTGATTATAATATTTTTTAATTTAGAGGTTGTCCAATTCAATGTTTACTATAGAATGTTAATACAGGGTGTAAAAAAAATACTGCGTTCCTTTAAACCACGTAATGTATTACAAGTGATAAGTATAAAACACAAATCACACATTAAATAAAATTAGTAAAAATGTTTAACTTTTACTAAATTCGTAAAACAGAAACAAGTAAGCTAACCCTAGGCATGCGCAAGCGTTCGTCACAGTTACTCTGCCACAACCGCGCCCCGCGCCCACATGGCCGCACCACCGCCGCGCACGCCGTATGTACGTACATTACTACGGTTGGCCTACTTTTTTCTGTTTTACGAATTAAATAAAAATTTAAGTTTAATATATATTTTTTATGTGTGGTTTGTGTTGAATATCAGTGATACATTACGTGCTTTAAAGGAACGCAGACCTTTTTTTACACCCTTTCTGCATAATGAGGAATAAAATAAATGAATAAGTATAAAAAGGTTGGAGATAGTAATTTACTGCCTTAGTGTGGCCCGTAGAACCAGCTTTGTATGCGTGTTAATGCTTCGTATGCGCATTTATTTTCGAAAAACTGACTGTATCATCATATTATAGAGGATACACGAGAAGTCAGACCTTAGTCAGGAACTAGTTACTGAGAACGAAGACGGAACGAAGGGTTTCCGAAGATGGCGGCTTTAATATTGACAGCTGTTATCCGAAATGACTAGATCAACTAGTGGTACTTGGGTACTAGTCGTCCACACTATGCTGTTGCCCTCAACATGGTGGCCCTCGTTCCGTTAAGGACGATTCTGGTTATGGCAGATTCTTGTTAGGGCAGATTCTTCACAGTAGTACTAGTGGTCCTGGCGGACGCTACCACCAAAACTACCACGAATAATGTCAACCCACCAGCGAATGAACACCTCCCAGTTAATGAACTACCCTCAGTGAATTAACACTTGCATTTTTTTTCCGTTAGAACAGGTTATCAAACGGTTTCTACTAAATAAAACATTTCTTTTCCAGTTGAGAACATTACTTTCTAAATGTAGGATCATCCTCTGCAGTGGTTAATTAGCCAGCCTTAGGCTCGTATTTATAAAGCGATCTCAAGATTGAGAGCAATATTAAGTATGGATTTGACAGACCGTTTTGTACTGAAATGTCATTTCTGATACGAACACAAACTCGCTGTCACTCTTGAGAGCTGATTATAAATACGGCCCTTAGTGTTCGGTTCATGCACTGGTATTTTAGTGTTTTTTTTGTTATTTTATTATAACTTATGACTAAAACAAAGTATCGATATATCCAGAAAGTAGTTTCTTATTTAAGGTGGTTTGATGAGCTCAGTGGCGCCCCTACAAGTAATAAATGTATTGTGTCTCAAATAAAAACATTTTAATGAATATTTTACGTTTTGCTAAAATCAGGCATCAGGCTTTTGTATATTATAATCCAGCAAGTCGATCAAGTTTGAATGTCGATCTTGCTAAAAGTGGCCACTTTTGGCAAGATCGACATTCAAAGCTTAGTTATTAAGTATAATATGGATTACAAAATGAAGAATTACTTCCGATTTTCACAAAACTTAAAATATTAAATTCATTAAAATGTTTGTATTTGAGACACAATAAATTTATTTCTTGTGGGGGCAGCACTGAGGTCAACATATGCAAATAAAAACAACATATTGGATAAACCATCAAAACGTAATATAAAAAAATATGCACATTAAAATCAAAATTTTCTTAACAGTTCATTCACTGGTTGGTGTTGAGTTGACCCTAGCTGCCTACACACAGTGCCGCCGGCATTTGCCATGAAGTAAAGCGCGGGAGGTTTTAGCGTTTGGAGTTGAGTTTCGTGCGGACTTGTGTGTAGGCAGCTTTATAGTTAATTTTACCAAGTTTTGAACAGTGGGACCACGAAGAAGTACATGGTGGACACTCCCGTAAGAATAAGTACAAAATCAATTAAAATATAAAACAAAGAATTTATATTTATATTACTGGTTTTATTATTTTTACAGATGTCTACGTTATCGCATGGTTATTGGTAAACGAATTGCGAATCTACCTCTCTAAGGACATTGTAAGTATACATTTAAAAAGTAACATAATGAACAAATATATTTTATTAATTTTTTTAATTTAAATTAATTATAAATCTTGCTAATATTTTAAATGAGTAGCTATTTTATGATTTGCTTTCGTTGAATAAATATTTAAATATAAGTCTAGTTAATATTTCTGAGTATTATTTCCTTTTCCTACAACTGGCTTCCATGACCTTTTCTTCTTTATTTTCTCCGTAAACCATGTCTTTGAAGGTATATGGCACGAATATTTCTCCACCTCCTATGAAGAACTTGCTCATAAATTCCACCCTGCGAAAATATTTCTACAATCGAATAATTAAATAAATGTTTTCATTTTAAAGTGCACTTATTTTTTACCTTTTTCCACCTTTTGCACCTTTATATGAATCAATGAAACTTTGTGATATTGCTATCGATTCGTGAAAGGCACGAATTAACTAAATCTTGAATAAAATTACCTACTTAGGTATACAGAGTGTTAATTTAATTGCGTGCCATAGTTTAGGGGGTGTTTCAGTAACGTTAAAGGAGCCCATAAAAAATAAAAATAAAAATCCAACTCAAAAAATCAAAAAAACGAAAGTCTGTAGGTATTTATGATGTTTCCCAGAGCTGCGCCTACCTCTCGTGCTATATATAACCAATACCGCGCGACGCGCGAGTTGCATCGACCAACGATAGCGACCGCGCGCTCGGTTATAGCACGAGATGTAGGCGCAGCTCTTGGAATCATAATAAATACCGGCTTTTGGTTATTTGTTGGATTTTTTTTATGGGCTCCTTATATGTTACTGAAACACCCCTTAAGATATGGCACGCAATTAAATTAAAACCCTGTAATAGTTAAGGCGTGATTTTTGCAACTACGAATTGTTACCATTGTCTAAAAGTTTCGTGAATGAGCAACCCCCATCATCATATGTATGGAAAGCTGTCCCTTACACCCGGTTTAAATGAAAATATCTGCCACCGTCTCCACTGGCCACTGCTGTGTGGTAAATTATATTTTTTAAATTACTCTTTATTCTACTTTAATTTTATGACACTTATCGAATCAGTCTGCCAAGTGTCTCATTTTTATGAAGTGCACTGGGAGTGATAGAATAAAACTTTGAACTTAGAAAAACATAGAATGTGCTAGTTGTGTCTCCTCCCGGGCATTCTGTAAAAACCAGCTAAGGGATTCGAGGGTTTCAGTGTATTTCAATTTAGGCGATGGGCTGACAACCCGTCACTATAGCAATATACATAATCATCAAGTAATAACCCTCAAAACTTGTCAGACGTGGCGGTACGATCTTTGTTTAGATCGTTGATGCTCTGCCTAATGCCCAATTGATTAGACATTATTTTATGTATGCATGTATGTACAATAAATACTTACCAATGCAGTCTCAAAGTATGCAGGAACGCTGACAACCCTTCCATCACGACCAATATGGACAGAGAGAAGGCTGCCCAGATAGCGAATATGACGAACAGTTTCGGTACACCGCTCCATGTGTGGTCACTTAACGCCAACTTTGACAGCACCATGGTCCAAAGCATTTCGGACAGCTCTAAAAATGAATATAGTTGGTGGAATACACAAGAATCACACAATCACTTTATGGAAGTGTTTTAGTGAGGTATGAATAGGTACTAAACATATCTCGTATGCTGCAAAACAGACTTTCACTGATAAATGTTATGTGGGACACCCTAGGTATAGTCTATAGGTACCTATAATGACATTGAAATGCAATTTTAAGCTGAGCCTGCATTGTGTGCATTTTTGTCTCTATTTGCATTTCCAACCACGCTTAGCGTGCGGTTTAGCTAGCGCAATGCAAGATACTTATTATAGGAAATGCGCCTATTTATTCCCTGGATTTATCGATCAAGAGAAGGAAAGATCTGACAAATTGCGCGTTCGAGTCATTTTGTATGGCAGGCCCATATTTTTTTCATATTTCACCCTATTTTCCTTAGGTAAAGTTGTTTTGTTTCATGGGTAGGGTTCATACCCTAAAGTTTAGTTAGTGGGGGGCATCAAAGAAGCCTCCCCGCGGCGCACCCCGGAAGCAGCTAGTCACCATAACGGAGTGGCTAGGCTGACTAATTCTATCACTACGATGGCAAACCCAAATATGACCAAACAGCCCTTTTCAAGGCTTCACCAACAGCCCTCTCCAGGGCTTCACCACAGCCCTTTTCAGGGCTCCACCAACAGCCCTTTTCAGGGCTTCACCAACGCCCTTTTCAGGGCTTCACCAACAGCCCTCTCCAGGGCTTCACCACAGCCCTTTTCAGGGCTCCACCAACAGCCCTTTTCAGGGCTTCACCACAGCCCTTTTCAGGGCTCCACCAACAGCCCTTTTCAGGGCTTCACAAACAGCCCTCTCCAGGGCTTCACCACAGCCCTTTTCAGGGCTCCACCAACAGCCCTTTTTAGGGCTTCACCACAGCCCTTTTCAGGGCTCCACCAACAGCCCTTTTCAGGGCTTCACCAACAGCCCTCTCCAGGGCTTCACCACAGCCCTTTTCAGGGCTCCACCAACAGCCCTTTTCAGGGCTTCACCAACAGCCCTTTTCAGGGCTTCACCAACAGCCCTTTTCAGGGCTCCACCAACAGCCCTTTTCAGGGCTTCACCAACAGCCCTTTTCAGGGCTTCACCAACAGTCGTTCGCACTGTGGAGGACCTCTATAACGCCACAGCCAACGCCGTCAGAGTGTCGGAGTTCTGGTTCTCAAGAATTTAAATTGAGTTTGCCTCGAATCGATAAGAAGAAGAAGAAGTTAGCTTATTTTTTTACATCCGCTATAGAAAAGTGAACAAGTGCTTAGCTTAGTTACTCACGCGCATGAGCAAGTGATAAAGCCCAGAGTCGAAGATACGACGCAGTGTGCGAGATCGTACTCAAGACGTACTCGATGGTGTGAACGCCTTGGTGGATCATCAGGTCACCAAAAGACTTGCTATAGTGATCAACTTTTTTTTTATAATGCTGCTCTACTTTGTCGTTCGCATCTAATTCTAACTTTTGTTTGAGCTCTTTATACGAGGCAAGTTCTTCCTGCAAGTAGTAATAGATATTATAGTCTTTCCAACACTGAAAAAAATACTTGTTTAAATACGAGCTGATAATAATGTGATGTAAAAAATTAAATGAATCAAGTTACTTGATAACCACTATCAAGTTTCTTATAATTTCAATCAACAGAATATTATTGATCTTAACATTAACTGTATTGTCTCAATCATATTACTTGATGTGCTCGTATGTAAACAAGGTCTTTGATCAATTTACCCAAGTTTTGAAGTTGAACTTCTTAAACAAAATGTGTTAAATACTAAGGCTCGTATTTATAAAGCGATCTCAAGTCTGAGAGCAATATTAAGTGTGGATTTGACAGACCATTTTGTACTAAAATGATAAATACGGGCCTAACAGATACAAGCAGTTTGAAGTTCAAAAGTTCAAGTATAGCTATTAGTATTTTAATCATTTTGTTTATTATTATTATTGACGCTAAATATTTGTTTTACAACAGGTCCCCTTTTCCTACCCCTCTGATGGGAGCATCAGTGTGATTAGCAAAAAATACTACAAAAATCGACCTCTCGTAAGAGTGTTACTCCTAGCCACTAGAAGTTCCGGAAGGTGTTATCTAAAGGGTAGTCTATTTTAATATAATTCAACAACATTGCTACAACTGAAGCTGGAAGTTGGGCAAGAAATGGAATCCATCTCGAGAGAAACTCTTTGGTATTTTTTCCAAAACTTAGCTTGCAACCTGGACGTCATTTGGGAAATTTTCCTAATGTTTAAAAACTATATTTTCATCGCTTTTAAATTGTTAAAAAACAAAGTTCTACTAAATAATTACGTAAGTAGGTATTAAACGATTTTTTAATTACTGAATTATCAAAAGTGCTTAAAAAGCTTACTTCGGCATGTCTTTTCATCTTTTTGTTAGCAATGATAAGGAAAATAGGTGATCCAAATTGTAATATCGGTATGCTGACCAGCGCACAGATTACCAAAATTTTCTGAACATCTCCTTGACTATTAAACATGTAGGGGACACACTCCGAGCCCTCCTCTACCACTGTTGCTCTGAACAGGCACATATCGATGAACAATATTAAAATTGATGGAGCACATCCTGGCTGTAGCTTTACGTTGTCTGAAAACATAAAAAAAATATTAATATCTGAGTGAGCGTGTTGGTAGGTACTTCACAGCACGACCATGCTTTTTTTGAAGCGCTAAAAAATTACTCAGTGGGTATTATATTGTAGGTATCGGGTCTGAGCGCGTTTGGTTTGTTTGGATATATGTATATTAAGAGATAAATACCTTTGCCCGACTTGCATCAATTGTGGTCGCGAGCTGACCCGGTACAATATGATAATGAGTAGGTATGTTCTTTTGTAACTGGTTACAAAACAGTGAAAAATATTCCTCTTTCGTAGCTGGTTACGAACCAACCAGTTACGAAAGTGGGTGAAGGGGTACAAAGCGCGGAAGTCTAGTATCTCTAGGTACTATTATTATTAACTACCTACTTATTAACACTATATTTACGTTTTCGTAATCCTTCGGCTTGGGAAATATGGTGGTTGTACTGGGAAGGCAAGTATGTAGATTACTTCTTTGACAAAAACAAATTACCTTTCTTAGGGCCATAAAGTATCCATTTCATAAATACCAAAACAACTAGCCACACGAAAAGACAAGTCAAAATTATCAATTGTGGTATAAATTCCAAAAATATTGCGTAGTACTTTTTGAAATGTCTGTAATAAAAAATATATAATAAGTACCTATAGTTACTTATTGGGTACTTGACTGAATAGCTTAAAAAATTCAAAACGGCTTTACTTAAAACTGATGGCTAAAAATATTTCGGATTTCATTCATCATTAAAAAAAATGCACATATAGATTTTAATAATCGAATTAAAAGTATATAAGTTATTGATTTGAGCAGTCAATATTTACTAAAATGTTACGTCATAACTCACTATTTTCATACAAAAAAGCGTTTTTGACATTTCATAAAAAGTTGCTGATTTGACTAGTTGGAAAGTAGCCACTAACATGATATAATAAAAATATAGTTAAACAAGAAAATATAAAACTTTAAGTAATAAACTTACATGTGATTGAAAAAGCTAATCCAGAGACCAAACATCATATGAATTATTCCAATTATAATAGACAATTTCATTTTTAATGAATTTTCATTCATTATTTTATTTTTAGAAAACTGAAATAAAACAAATAGATTAATTTACCTAGGTATTTTATGGCCCACATTTGAGATATTTTTAATTTATAAGCCCGGATGGTGTAGTGGATAGGGCCCCGGCCTTCTGTGCAGATGGTCGTGGTTTGAATCCCACCACGTACAAATGTGTTTTTCGGTTTTCGAATGTCATATGTACGTTTATTCGGCGTTTTTACGGTGAAGGAAAACATCATCGTGAGGAAACTTGCACACACCTACGAAGGAATTCAAAGGTTATGTGTAACCGACCCCGAGAGATACGGGAAAAAGGCTAGGAAGATGAGGATTTGAGATATTTTTATTTAGTATGTACTTGTGGTGGGCGTATTCAAATAGGCTGGAACTACTTATATCCAAACAAACAGTAGAAAATTTGTTAATATGCTAAATATTCAGTCCCTACCTACCTACCTACTCAATTTTTAACTCTTTATTATTTAATTTTTTTAAAATTGCTTGGAAAAATGAGTGTTCATAAAGAACGTCTACGGTTCATAATTATATTATATCACTTTCTGACCTATGATGCCCAACATACAAATTATAGGGCGCCAGTGACTAGCAAAGCGTGAGTTTTGCTCGTGTTGATCAACATGACTTGCTAATGCCAAGTGCAAATGAATAAATACACGTAAATTTGCCTCAGATTACAATGGCAAATAATTACTGAATAATTTTCCGCATTGAAAGTCTGCCCGTATAAAATATCAAATTACCAGATTATCAGCTATGAGTGATGATCAGGTAGCAATAATTATTGAACATGCACAGCACACGACAATTAAATCGAGGATATAAACGCGGCAGGCGCACAGATATGCGTTTATTAACTAGGACTAAAGTTGCCAAACAAACATGTGGAAGGCGGCGGTGTTAATATGTTTGTATTTGGCAATAGAGTCGAAGGTCCACGGCTCACAGGATATCATGAAAACGATATCAATGAATTTTGGAAAAGCTTTAGACAGCTGTAAGAAAGAGGTATGGTATTTCAAATCCATTTATCTAAAAACGTTAGTTAAAAGTTCTGTTTCTTTTTGAGATGTAATGTGTAGGTATGTTATTAAATGTGTTATCCATAAAAAGATAGTCAAAGGCTCCTCTTTTTTTTCGAATTGGTATCACACAAGGTTTCCCATATCCATAGATCCATACTCCACATTATCAATTACATAATGTATTCAGATGGAACTACCGGACTCCATAGACGCGGACTTTGCCAACTTCTGGAAGGCTGACTACGAGGTGACGAACCGCTTCACCGGATGTGCCATCGCCTGCTTGAGCACCAAGCTGAACCTGGTCTCTCCTGATGGCACCCTTCATCACGGCAACGCACAGGAATTCGCGAAGCAGCATGGCGCTGGTCAGATTTTTTTTTAATACAAAATGGTGTCAGTGACTCGAGTCATTTTGTATTTTTGTATGGGCCTTAGGGGGGGAGCAATTTATTTTTTTATTTTTCGACCTTTCTTCTTCGATGAAATTGGTCAGCTATATTGATTGAAATTATCTTCACAGGAACACTGTAATAGTTAGTAAGGCACCGCGGGAACCTATTAATTAGATGCTACTCGTATTAGTTAGATGGAGGGCTGTAGTTAGATGGAAGTGTAGAACCTTTGGGACCTTACAGTAATGCATGAATGCATATCTGACAGGCCTTTTTGATGCTTTCTTTCGTAAGGGATGTACCGAGGTATAGCACTAACTTACTTACTTTAGGATATTTTTTATGAATGTATTCGAAACCATCATCAAAATTTTCAACTTATAGGAGCTGCTCTGTCAATGAAACTGTTCAATAGCTCCAGGATATTTTTCAGGAAACGATTTCTTTTTTGACTGCTCATACAAAATGGCCAACAGTCTAATCCATACATGGGGAAATCAATTTTATTTTCATTTCCTGAAAAAAATTCTGCTGAAAGTTGTTTAGTTTCGTGAACTGAACATATTAGTTTGCGGGAAGCTGAACCTTACTCCATATCAAATATTATTTATTTTGATTTTATATCTTTACTTTGACATAATTTACATTGAACAAACACCCCTATTTTTTTTTGTTTCTAGACGAAACTATGGCAAAACAATTAGTGGACTTGCTCCATGGCTGCGAGAAGTCAACTCCTGATAACGAAGACGGCTGTCTGAAGGTTCTGAGCGTTGCTAATTGCTTCAAGGCCGAGATCCACAAACTCAACTGGGCCCCTAATATGGATCTGGTGATTGCTGAGGTCTTAGCTGAAGAAGGATAAACACTAAAAGATAATGAACAATAAGAGAACGAAGAAACGACAGAATCCTAGCACTGGACACTGGAACTATTATTTTACTGGAAATATAATATATTTTTGAAGCCATTTTGTTTCCTGGCGGAGTGCAAAGTCTATATTTTAGCATCTTTAATTAATTAAAATATAATTATAAGAACATAGCGTGATCCAAATACAGGTGTGGTAAATTACATTATTTCTTGATCAGTTTCTCCCATATTCTCTTACTCTGTATATTTTTTCTCTAAATCTCTGTGATATCATTGCATTGTGAATATATTTTTTTTATGATTGTAAGCTCGCTGCTAAGCTTACAGTTTGCTTAGCTCAGCAGCGATAGCTTACAGTCATAAAAAATATAAATATTCAAAATGAGGATCACAGAGAAGCAGCAACATGTCCTACCTCAGTGGTACAGAGGACCTTCGTGAGACATCTCCACCAGTTCCTTGGAATCTCTTATACTCCATTAGTTTTTAACAAAAATATTGCCAAACTAAATGACCGTTTTAGTATGGCTAAAATTATTTCTTAAAAACGAATGGAGTATAGTTAAATCTATACAAAATATAAATACAAAAGTGAGTAAATTCCAACTCCTGGACGTTACCTCGGTATCGGTAAAAAATATAATCGAGGTATTTACTAAATGAATTAGTTTCATTCATTTCATCATATTTGCAGCAATGCACTTTGATAAACACCGATCCCTTAAAACTTTTGCATTATTACGACGTTTAATGAACTTAATAATTCAATTTCACAGATTAAGATGAAACCCTAGAAATAGAGGTTGTCTGGAGCTAATACTAACCGTCATAGAATTTACTGCGTTCAACTTTTTTATTTCTGTCAAGCAGATGCCAGATCTCAAAAACCCTCCCCTTCTGCTTGTAAACGGCAAGGAATGAATCGGATTGCCACCGGGTGTTTTTAGACTAATTACACCTTGCTGACCAGGATTCCGCCCGATGACATTACCATTTCTAGAAAAAAGTTTGGAAAGACATTGCTCAAAAACTATTAGACCTATGAAAGTAATATAACTATTAAATGGTAGGAAATTTAATGCTGATTAATTTTGTTTTTGACAGTTTATTCCTAAATCTTATATTTTTTGTTTAAAACGGCAAATACCGTAGTGATGGACATGTTTCGATGGGAAGACGGAGGAAATTGGTTTGTCACCGGCCAGAATCAAGTTTAGTAGGACGAACTCTTACATTCTGTTAATATCATCAATTTACAAAATAACTTTTGATCTAATTCCACTAAAAGCGTATTTTGACACTAGTTAAGTAGAAAAAGACGTTCCTCACCGTGAGGCCGTTTACGCACTGCCATTCGTATTCGGTTCGTATCCGAGAAATTACTTCCATATAATTTCTGTCAAACATTTTCGCGCCAATCCATACAAATTTTCCGGATTCGGACCAGTGCGTAAACGCTCTGAGATAATAATTAGTCCATAACGATTATAATAGGTTGTAACAGATAATGTGGGAGCCTCTTCCTGGCTGGCATGCCATTGAATGTGCCCGAAGTTTCGTTGTGGGGCTTTGTTAAATACGTTTAGGAGTATTAAAAAAAATAGTCACATGGTCCAAATCATGGTCATGGTTTGGTCGCCATGACATGATAAAATAATAATTTTCTTCAGAAACCTACCGAGTGGGGTATCAAATAAAAAGTACAATTAATGTACCACACCATAACATTTCAGCTAGCTGTTTTGTATAAAATAATAAAATAATTTTTAATCAGTCGACTTTGTACTCTTCCTGACAGAAAACGGATAAATATTTTTATCTTAAATTTACGCCGAATGCTTTGTGTTAACTTCTTATCTAACCTATCAGGAGGAATCCAAATTTGGAAGACTGGATTAAAATTATTTTTTATTTTATACGAAACAGCTAACTGTAATGAAAATGGTGTAATATATTTTTAGAATCAGCTCATTAAGCCCTTTCATTTGATATCCCTTTCGGTAGGTTTCGGAAGTAAAAAAATATATGACAAAATGTTGACCAAACGATCACGATCTGGACCAAGTGACCAAATTTTTTAAATACTCCTATACATGTTTAACAAAGACTCACCACGAAACTTCAGGCACATGCAACTGCATACGAGACAGGAACCTTTCAAAATTGTTTGTTTGAAAATGTTATTTTATTTATTTCCGAAACAAAAGACTGAAATGAATTGTAAGATATATTTTTTTTAGAATCATCTCATTGATGCCTTTCATTGGATACCGAACTCGGTGGTTTTCTGTTTTGTTTTCATACAAAAAATTCATAACGTCATGCTTTCCATACGACCATGATCTGGACCACGTGACCATTTTTTTTTAACTACTCCTATACGTATTTAGCAAAGCCCCGCAACGAAACTTCGGGCACATTTAACGGCATGCCAGCCAGGAAGATGCTCCCACATTAAGAATGTAAGAGTTTGTCACCGGGTGTTTTTAGACTAATTAGTCCCTGCTGATCTTGATTCTGGCTGGTGACAATTTCCTCCACCTTCTCCTCGAAACATGTCCATCACTACGGTATTTCCCGTTTTAAACGAAAAATATAAGATTTAGGAATAAACTGTCAAAGACAAAATTAATCTACCTACATTAAATTTTCTACCATTCAATACTTATATTACTTTCATAGGTCTAATAGTTTTTGAGAAATGCCTTTCTAAACTTTTTTCTAGAAACTTTAATGTCATCGGGCGGAATCCTGGTCAGCAGGGTGTAATTTGGTGTATAATTAGTCTAAAAACACCCGGTGACAATCAAATCAATAAAAAAAAATAGCACTATGAGTGCAAAAAAATCCATTAAAAAATCTTTATTTCAGCTAAAAAAGTTATGAGAATTTTAATTACTTCAGAAAAGGTTCTACTGTCAAAATATTTAGTAGTGTGAGGTCGCAAAAAATATACGAATCTAATATTGTGTTTGTGAGTGTACAATATCTGAGTTACATACCGCCCAACCAGGGTCTACGCCAAGCTTGTAGGTATCCCCGGTTTTACTAGCGGGGTCCAGTTGCAGTATTGCCTCCCCCGACAACATTTCGGCTGTATAAACATTTATCCAGTAGTTACTCTTCAGACGCAAAGGCTTCGAGAACCAGTCGTTGTAAATAAACCCAGTGTACATAGTAAACATACTCATTAAGAGTATCACGTAGCGACCTGCAAGCAAAATGTTTCCTAGAAATTATTATACAGTTTCAAAGCTTGTTAAGTACTTCAATAGAAAATGGTAATTGAAATGTGGATGTTAATTTAATGTTGTGGTATTTACTATTCGTATTGTAGGTATTTAATATTTTAAATTTGCCCCTATTTTTTAACATTCTAATCCTCAATTATGGGAATAACGATCAAATAATAATTGATGTGTTATTTACACTGTTTGTTATAAATTATAATAATGCGATCCGCGAATATAAAAAAAATACTGCCCTAGATTATTTGACCTGAAATGCTAGGAGAAGAATGGGAGAAGGTCCAATAGACTTCCCCCCAACAGTAGCTATATGGACCTGGTCCCTGGAACAGGTACCGATCAGTGTCTGGGACCTGGTACATAGGCTAGGCCAGGCCCATAATACGCACATCAGTGACTGATGCCAAAACCAAAACCATTTTTAGAAACACCACAATACTCACCGCCAAAAAATATATTCCAAATCTCGTTAGTAGATCGCACTGCCATGAATTTTTTTTCGTTGATCACCATCCAAGCAGCAAAAGTCAACATGATCAGACCATGGCCACAGTCTCCGAACATTATGGCAAATAAAAATGGAAATGTTATTATTGTGTAAAGACCTACGAAGTACACAAATAGGTATATTAATAATAAGTAAAAAGAATCGAAAAATTATTGCTTATAAGTACCTACTTACTAAAAAGTACTCACTTGAATTTTTACAAGATTAATATTAGTTACTACTAATCAAATCAATCACTCATCCATCATCATTATTTAGATTAGAATTTAGAAAAACACTTTTTTTCAAACAGTTTTTGGGATATATTTTTTATTTTTTTCAAATACTTCTTCAGTTTTTGCACAAACTTTTTCTTAATTCCTTAAATTAAATACAAGTCATAAAAAATTAGCATTTAAGTAAGAGAATGGATTTTTTCACAATGAGATATTGTACCTGGATTCAGTTCCCCGTAGACAGAGTCGCCGTAAGCAGATATCAGGGCTTGGAAACCTTTAGTGAACTTGTTAGTCCTGTGATACGTCGGCGGGTCCAGGACGGTGTTAACGTTTGTCACAAATGATTTGAGGTTTGAGCCTTTTGTTGTCTGCGGAAAAACGTACACATTTTATACCCTGACCACGAACTAAAAAGACCTGCCATAGAGAAGGGCTTTTAGGATCCATAAGTCCTTCTCTTTATTCTTTCTCTGTCGTTCACTCTTCAGGTGTTTTTAGTCGGTGGTCATGCGATACTACTGATTTTCCTTGACGGCGCCGGCCGGCGGAGGCCAGTATTTGAGATCTTCTTCTTCTTCTTATTGAGTGGGTTGTTGAGTCGACGACAGACCGATATCAGCATGAAAAAACTGCGCAAAACACGCCAATTTCATTTCACTAAACATGATAATTATTTTCTCGACAATTCATCCCAACCTGTAAAGTGTCTGGAACCGTTACCGACGTCATATTTTTCAATATGACCTATTTCCATGGTATTATGCCTATTTCAAAATTTAAAATTTTATGAGATAGACATCAGATACTGGAACAATCGATCATTTATCTTACATTTACAGCAAGTTCCAGAATAAATTAAAAACAACAACATAAAAGTATTTAGCCTTGCATTCGCCCCACTAAGAGTAGAACGTGATCGAACTCACGACTTGCGGATTAAGAGACCAAGCTTCAGGCCACACAACCATAAATAATTATATAAAACCTGACTTGTCATTTTCTGTCTTGAGAGAACAGAAAAGGACGGCACTAAAGACGAACTAATTTTGATTCTGTCAGTTACAAATCGTTCTAAATGTTTGCGGATGCAGAGGATCCCAGATTTCTTTGCGATATTACGTTAAAGGATAGTGCATCTTTTTGGGAAAGAACGCGTGACTCGTCAACAATGAGCTAATCCAAGCCATCTTAGAGGATCTCTATGGAAATAGGTTCTATAGTCACTGGACTAAAAGTGCATCAAGCACAAAATAAAAAGTAGCCCTATATGTTTTCTTTTTATAATTATTTATTTATATACGCAATTAAGTTTTAAATTTATTTATGAGTTCACAACATTTTTTTATGACTGATACGTAACGTATTGCCTGAAAAAAAAAAGGAATTTGGTGGATACTTACCCTCCCACACCACGACTTCCATCATCTTGTTTTGACAAGATTGTCCCTTTCTGTTCTCTCATGGCAGAAAATGACAGATATGGTTTTATTTTAGCTGTCTTGTTTCCGTCGTATCGTGGCCAGTAGCACACAATAAACTGTAAAAGAACTTACATACGAGTGTAATATATCCTGGACCATCTGCAAGTCATCGGTGGGAATCCAACCCTGGCCAATGAGACATTTTCGAGTGATGTCGTTATCAAAATAATTCATGATGAAGTATATGGCCTTGGCTTTTTTAATGCGGATTAACCACCCCTCTAGACCTCTGCTGATGAAACGGAGTTGGTTGCATCGATGCATTTTTGATTTTTTGATTACCTGCAATGTAAATCAAAATCTCTTTTCGATACTATAGAAACCCGGGAAATTTGAACTTGACAGAGCCACCTCTAGGTATAAAGGCTCTTAACAAAATTACTTTTAAAGGATTGACATATTAGTTTTAAAATCACATGAATTTATTCACAATGACTTTGTGTTGTTGTTACTAGTTCGGTTACGACATCGTAGGCTGATCTCTTGATTGTCCAAAAAAGTGAGATGATCCATGATGTCGGATGGGCATGTAAATAGTCGGTCCTGCGCCCGATTTCTCTCTGGCCGTGCGTCAGTCTGTTCCATCAAAATAAGAGATTGAAGGAATAGAGAGAGTACTTGTGAATTGCGCAAACTCTAAAGACTAAGAATTAGCCTCGCGCAGATGACCGATCTCTGAGAGATTGGCCGTCATTACTGAAAATCAAGAAGGACCATTAAGGACTTGAAAGTTGTTGTTGTTGTTGGACATTGAAGGACTATATTGTTCTGCTATTCCTCCCATTCTAGCATGGAAGAAGGAAGCGACAAATGCGAGTGTAACTTTTAGCTTCTTTATTTTTATGTTTAGGAAATACCTCGGCCAAATCTCTGATTCTTTGTTCTACTTTAGCAATCATCTCCTGTCTCTCGGGAAATGTCCTCGGGCACTCGTACAGGTGGGCGTGAAAAGCAGCACAGATCTTCTCCGTCAGGGTCTTCAGCTCAGTACCCTGGCACAAGGCTAAAAAAGCCACTTTACGGATCATTGGACCCTAAAACGATATCCTCATTTTTGGTGTTCTTGTGTAAGTAATTAATTAGTTGTCTTTGAAGTTGTGTTCAGCAATAAATAATACTTGTGTGACTATACTGTGACTATGAGTCGATCATTTTATAATTATAAAAGTACCAGAAAATGTTTTCTCTCTGGCTTTCTGCACCATTTCTGCAACACATAGGTACTAAGGCCCGTATTTATAATCAGCTCTTAAGAGTGACAGCGAGTTTGAGTTCGTATCAGAAATGTCATTCCAGTACAAAATTACCTGTCAAATCCGCACTCAATATTGCTCTCAATCTTGAGATCGCTTTATAAATACGAGTCTAAGATACAAATAACACACAGATCGAAGAGTCAAGTAGGGTATATTTACAAAATGGTGTTGGTGGCGTTAGTTCCTTTTTTAGGGCCGTATTTATAAAGCAATCTCAAGATTGAGAGCAATATTGAGTACGGATTTGACAGGTCATTTTGTATTGGAATGACGTTTCTGATACGAACTCAAACTCGCTGTCACTCTTGAGGGCTGATTATAAATACGAGCCCTAGTCACGTTAAATTAAAGCCTTGACGTACGTACTGCAATGTCAAGCAAGTCTTTATATTTCCATTTTCATGATTATAAGTGTTTTTCTTTGTAGTAAGGCACACTTTTGGAAGAAAGTGCGAGCGATTCCGGGAGAGCTAAAATTATTGCCGTCTCTTTCTGTTCCCCCATTTTAGTCAAGATTTCTTATTTAGTGATTTTGTGTAATATTACCCCTTGTGGATCCTCAAACAGCTGATCCATGTCGGCGGGCCGGAAGTATACGTTTCCCCGAGACACACGCCAAAGCATCAACTCCAGGGCATAAGCTTTCTGCCTTCTCACCACGCCGGTGATGACAAACAACAGCTTTACAGGATCGCCACCTGCCGCCGCTGCAGTCCTACATAAGCATGATCATAGCATGATAAAACAGTAGATTTACAAACAAATTCATTGGTAAGGCCTACCTACCTTACACCTATGCTATGCGAAGTTGGACCACAAATAGGTACTTATAAAAAACTGATGAAAGCTGTGACAGATGCAATTTTCATTTATTTTCCTTGGAAAAGTGGGAATAACATCTGTCTCAGCGTCATCTTTCAGTTTTCTTTACCTGCTGCTGCAGTCTGCAGCTGCTGCGGTGAGTCGGGGATAGCATAGCATGGTTTTGTGCACAACACAGAAATGATATTACCAAAAATTATTGCCCAAAATTACAGGTCTGACTATGAACTGTACCGTCATTTGCATTGCAGCGCAAAATTGTCTTCATTCCCAGTTTTACTTTAGACAGAAGCTCAATTCTCATTGAAAAATCTTATCTTGTGAGAGCAATTTGTGCGGTGTGATGCCGAATCATAACAGCAGAACTTCATGTACTATATTTCTATTCTATTCTATTTCTATAATGTTGTTATAATTTGAGTATTAGCTTTTCACACGCGGTTACAATCGCGTTAATTGAGTTTTCCGTGGAAATTATTTTTATGCAGTGAAAAGTAGTCTATGTCCTATTTCAAAACCAAACCATGGAGTAGAAACCAAACCTACTTATATTATTTTGTGTGCCAAGTTTCTTTCGGATCCGTCCAGTGGATATGAAGCGCGTCGAAACTGATAAGTAACAAACATTCAAGCTTTCGCATTTATATTAGAAGGATTTATTATATTACCAATAAAATAAAGGACATCAAATTATCTAACTTAATAACGTACTAACTTTTGAAGTAATACTTCTCGTTGTATCTCTGCTTTTCCAATGATTGGATCAATATTCTTTAAAACATAAAACATTTCTTGCAACTCCTCTTGGTTCTCTAGTAGCGTTTTCTGATATTTGGTTATTTCTTTTATATTGTCTTCCCATTTCTCAAGAATAATCTGCAATTTTTTGCAGTATAGTACATTACGATATAAGTGCGACGGGTTGATCATTACAGCCGAGGCGATATTGCTATAAGAAGGCAGAGGCTGTAATTATCAAAGCGCACGTATGTCGTACGACGTTTTATAACATATTTGCGAGGAAATAAATAGAACTAGATAAAAAAAAATAACAATACAGCGAAAAGAAAAAGCGCGCGGAATAATTTTTACTTATTCACAAATTAGGATGCGCGCGCATCAACGCTTTCTTTTTTAAGCCATAGTACAAAGAAACAAAAACCAGCCAGTATTACTAATAAAGTAAATTAATATTTTTTTGATTTTGTTACAGATAAATGGTTGTAATTTATTGTAAATATTAATTAAATCAAAGAATTAAATGTTTATTTTATTATACTTTATCTCCCAAAGTTAATTTTATTTATAAAATGTTGACCACTTTTCTGCCATAAAAACTCTTTGCTAAGATTTAAAAAAGTACCGTTCGATAAACCGTGCGTTTTACCTAAGTAAAAAAAAAACTCGTGTGTTTTACAGCACTCGTGCATTTTACATTACGATTACGCACAAGTACGTAATAAGATACAATACAATATTGAAATTGGTGTAATAAGAGACCCTTTACGATTAAATGTGTTATAAAAGTATTTATAAAATCGAGATGTAAAAGCGCAGCTTTACTTTCAATAATAAAAAGTAAAGATATTTAAATGCAGGATGTAAGGGCGACAGCGTACCAGAAACTCATAGGGGTTGCTCAGTTAACGAAACCGAACAACTTTTACCGGGAAATTCTTTAAGGAAATGAAAAAAAAATCTCATACAAAATGACCACCGTGATCAGACAGATAGAAAAGCCAAAATTTTATGTCATTTCCGGAAAGAATTTCCTGGTGAAAGTTGTTCAGTTTCGTTGACTGAGTAACCCCTATCAATTTCTGGTACGTTGTCCCTTCCGTACACCCATTATGCTACAACCTTGGCCCGTTGTACTGATATAAATTGTGTTGACTTTACACTGTAGAATCCATTTATATATTATACTAGCTTTCCGCCCCGCGGTTTCACCCGCAGCTAAAAAAGTTTTCCCGTGGGATCGAGTTCCCGTGGTAAATACAAATTAATAGACCCTAACTTCAAAATTAACGGAATTCCCATACAAATTTCCATCCCCTATTTAACCCCCTTAGTGGTGGTAAATACAAAAACGCTGAAACACGTGTTTATTATTTTTTAATTATTAGCCTAAATACAAAATTAGAAGATCATACCTCCAACATTTACGAAATTTCCATACAAACTTTCATCCCCTATTTAACCCCTTTAAGGGTAAAATATACAAAAACGCTGAAACACGTATTCACTGTTTTTTAATTATTAGTCTAAATACAAAATTTGAAGATCCTACCTTCAAAATTGACGGACTTTCATACAAACTACAAACCCCCTTTTTACCCCTTTAGGGGGAGAAAATCCAAAAATCCTTTCTTAGTGGGAGGTTACGTAATAGAAGGAACTTGCTTTCCAAGTTTCACCATTCTAGATTTAGTAGTTTAGGCTCTGGGTTGATGAATCAGTCAGTCAGTCAGTCAGTCAGTCAGTAAGGACAAACGATTTTATAAGTTTAGATTCCTTTGGGAGTTGAGTTTTTCAGACTTACATTGTGCAACATCCAACCAACTCAACCCTGAAACCCCTGAAAGATACTTTCCGATCTCAAAAACTGCAACCTCCATCAACATTCTATCTGTTTTAGTTGATTAGTCATTTACCTTACCTCTAATGAACTAGTTTCTTCCGGTTTCAAAGGTGGAGGATCACCCTTCTCTGGAAATATGTTCATGTTGTCTTTTTTAATTTCTCCCTTCAAGTAAATTAGAATGCGCTCCAGCGCAGTGCAGCGACACAGATCTGGAGTGAATCGTCTTAAATTGCTGCTTATGTTTGGTGTCATCTGGAATAAATACACAGTACAGCATTATACTGTGTGTCCTAAGTTCTGCTAGCTCATAAACCCTACACCATGGTAGCACTTGGATCCCGATAATCGCTTTCCTCCGTTTCGAACCGTTTAACTACACTATTAGTAGGGTCTTGATTTTCAGAGCGGGCAATGCTGCCAGGCAGCACACTCGGTGGAGCGAGTACCGGAAACATGCTGGCTGATACTTACGTCTTCAAACTGCACACAACCTACTTCACCGAGTTGATCCAAACATTGAAAGGCGTGTTCCGGTTGAAGGAACATTTCACAGTAAGTAAGCTTATCACTTCTTAGCATATACCCCATTGTAAACACAAATTTTAAAACGCACGCAGAAACTCAAATAAATTTATTGTTTTTGACTTTTTTCATAATTTTAAGAAGTTCTTGCAATGGTAAACAAACAATTCAAAATTCTTACTGTTTATACGGTTTATACAGTTTATTCCTATGTGACAGACAATCCTAAAGACAGTCTATTGACAATCAGAGTATTTGTGGCCAATCTTTATTACTGAACCTTAAATAAATAACCTTAAAAAAATCTGTAAAAGTAAGTAATTAGTGATACTCATATATACAACACAAACCACACATAAAACAATTTTTATTTTTTTATTAAATTCGTAAAACAGAAACAAGCAAGTCAAACTGTAGTCACACACACGACGGCGTTCTGCCACCACCACCGCGTCCCGCGCCCACCCGGCCGCCCGGCGCCCCGCTGCCGCGCCAGCGTAGTGTGCATGACTACAGTTGGCCTACTTTTTTCTGTTTTACGAATTTAATAAAATTTAATTTTAATATTTATATTTATTTAATTTAATGTGTGGTTTGTGTTGTACCCTGTATAATTTTGCTATTCACTATACATTTTTATATGGTTAAAATTCCCCTCCATCAGCCAGTGTATAGAAAATCGATTACCTGTTACTTGGCACTCTTCTTCTGTTATTCTTCAGGTCCCCAGGGCCAGTGGGTACGGGAATAATTTACTGTTCCCCAACTAAGTTTTCAGGCTGGCTCGGGGGTCCCAGGGGTACAGAGTCTATTTTGTGCTCGTATATTATAGTCTATTTGAGAACCTTTGTTTTATGGTTGGCAAATTTACGCATAGTACCTAGATCGATTTTAAATAAGCATATCGGCATGTTTTATTCTAGGAATATCATTTTGTTTTCGAATGTACTGTAAACATAAGCATATCATACCTGGTAGTGCCGTTCTTTGTTAACGGTAGTACTGGTAGTGCGGTTGGTAGTGTCGTTCATTGTTAACGGTAGTACTGGTAGTGCGGTTGGTAGTGTCGTTCATTGTTAACGGTAGTACTGGTAGTGCGGTTGGTAGTGTCGTTCATTGTTAACGGTAGTACTGGTAGTGCGGTTGGTAGTGTCGTTAACAAATAAGACTCCTTATTCATCTGTCACCCATATCATGGACGAATATTCATATCCCAATGTTAATAAGAAATCGTGAAATATTTTGTACTTCGATAACTAAAAGCGTGTTAACTATGGAGTTAATAAATTATTATAATAATGTACATAAATATAATAATTATGTATGACAGTAATTTCATTTATTACAGTACTTATTTTTGAGACGATGATGATGTGATGAGATAAGGATGAGATGAAACGAAATTGCGATACAGTCATTTTACTGCAAGCCAAATCACTACGCATAACATATTGTAATTATCCAGATATCCTAATTGCGATTGATGGGATTTCTGTACAAAGATTTAAAAAATAATTTAACAATTGATTGCACCTTCGTCCAAAGATTGCACGCAGTAACAACAGACATAACAGGCGCTGCTTATTTCTTTACATAAATTTCTTAAGCAGACCAGCAGACCTACAGAAGTGAAAATTTCAATTCGTCCCTACAGAATAATCGTACCTGAAATGAAAAATCTATTTATAAAACGTGGAGAAACAAGCATTTATTACGCGCTGCTTTCCCCATAAGGAATACAAGCGTGATTTAATATGTGTAGCCATCCAGAATTGAGGCCAGTGTCAACCCTATAGCACACGGAGCTCCTTATTGGGCAGCATTCAGCCAGCATACGCCTTATCATGTCCAATTTCCGGCTTACAGCTGTAACTACGTTTACAATATGGACCCATTTACAATATGGACCCTGAATCGTGCCTCTCCGTTGCCCACGAATAGTTACCGATTAGTTAATTTCCTACGAGAGGATCAAAGATTTGAGATAACTTGCTAAGCTTATGTCACGATATTCGCTTGCGGAAATATTTCAATCTATTTGCAATAAATATACTCTAAAACAACTGGTAATGGTGTGTATAGTTGTGGTAATGGTGATTATAAAATACCTACTTAACATAGGTAACTACGGCCCGTATTTATAATCAGCTCTCAAGAGTGATAGCAAGTTTGAGTCCGTATCAGAAATGTCATTACAGTACAAAATGATCTGTCAAATCTATACTTAATATTGCTCTCAATCTTGAGATCGCTTTATAAATACGAGCCTACATTAATTAGCTTCATTCATCATTATTATCGAAACCGAAACATCGGACATTAATTTATGCAAAATAACGAGTAAGTTGATATTGTTTTACCAATGTCTCCACATTGCAGCTTGTTCTCAGCAGGTTGTTCTGTGATAATAATAATAGTATCAAAACGTCCGTAATTAGGATCGGAAGCTAATATACCGGGTAAAGGTCTTTGTGGAGTGTAAACCTTGCAGGATTTGCTCGTGGTTTCACTATAGTTTGTTTTGGATTGAATTGCTCAAAGTAGGTAGGTACCTACCTACATAAATAACATTTTCCACCCGCGTTACCACTCGAAATCCTATCAGGGTTGATTTCTTTTTTAAGGTTCGGTTAATAATATTTCCCCAAACCCAATTAAATTTAAAAAAGTAGAAAAGAAAACACTAGCAAAAATCATAAATAAGAACTTCACGACGGACACCAGGCTGCGATATATCAACGATATTATGATGATCAATAGCTCATCACAGTTTTGAAAATCAATAACAATAAACAAGGAAGCCTAGAAATCTGATGAAATATGTCTATTGGCAGCATAAAATTGCTACTAATAAAGTAGAAAAACGGAAGTAAGTGTGAGTGTCGCACTTCCAGCGCTGTAGGCGCGTGCGCAGCTTTTCTTTCCGCCGAGAAAATCGCTCGGAACAAAAGTCAGTGTATTTCTGTGTGGCTCACGGTTAAACATAGTCTCGCCCACGCGACCCGACGCCGCTCCGCCGCCGACACCAGTCCCATCCTCCTTCTCGACGACCCAACACGCCGCCGCACCAGGTAGGTCAACATTTCTTTTCGCTTTATACACCCTAAAATTCAATGCAACTCCAGCGAATTCCATAAACGATAACTCTAGCTGAGCGACATATTAAGTTTAATTTTACTTTTCATTAAACCATGTTTTGTTTATCATACATAACCATACCGAATCCAAATAATACGTAAGCCAAATATTATCGGTTATAAGAATTTGAGTCCGAATTTCAATCCCGTGTCTATCTATATTTAGCAGTGCCGTTCAACATTCACCGAGTGCATAACACAATACGACGTTGCTGACGAACAAAAACCGGGTTTTTGTTACTAAAAATACCCCGTATCGAATGTTTGCGAATTCTATTTTGAATTGGTACTAGTTACTGCTGTTTAACGAACGCGTCGTACAAAGTTTGAGTAAACTAGTGTTTAAATTATTCATATTAATGTAACATTATTAATAATTATTTGTAAAAAGTACAAAGAACATATTCAAATTAATTGAATTCATTAACTTTTCAAAACGTGATGGTGCCAAGAAATGGTGTTAGTGTTTTTTAACCGAGATTACGTCAATGCAGCTTCTTGTTTGGTGGTGACTAGTGACTGGGGGATAATAAATCCCTACGGCTTCTATTTCGAGATGTTTCCGTGTTTCGTAAACTAAATAAATTAGACATTAAACATTGTTGGCAACTAGATGCCACGTTTGTTGTCCTTGGACATGTGTACGCAGATCTTAAATTGTTTATTACTGAGATCACAAACGTGACTCGTGGCCTACAGACACTTAATCAGAAAGCTTTAATACTCATATCCTAGTTCTACGATATAAAGAAACAAAATTATTTCGAACCAAGAGCTTTTAATTGCAAATAATAAACAACATTGTTCAAATTTATTTAGTTAATCTTGCTTTGTTTTCCAAAACGATGTGGAATATCCATTTCATTAAGCTAAAACTAAAACAGAGTAGTCCTAGACAGCATAACTGAAATGCCAATCTGTATGCGAAAGCACGGAGATTCAAACTTTGTTAATAATGCAGGCATTTTACCAATTTATTTTCAATTTATTCGTGAATTGTTGGAATATCCGAATAAGCTTCCTATTCAAATATTTCTAGCTGATATTTACTCCTAAATAGTATGAAATGTCGATAATAATATTTAAGCTGGTTTGTTGTTGAGCTCATTCCAGTTCAAATTAATGGTGCTTTTGAACTAGGTATCGTATGGAATGGAAAATGCTTTATAAGAATTAAATGTTGAGTAGATTTTAGGAGTGATTGATCCAAAATGTTCAGTTTAATGCATTATTATGTTATGCTACGCGTGCAATCACTACTTATAAATAGGTGATGCCTTCTGCTTCATTTTCATGGTGAAAAAAACGCACACCGTAGACAAGCGTGTTGTTTACTCATTAATTGATGAATAAATTAATTGACATAGGTACGTTGCTGCGGAATAATGTGTTAAAATACCATTCCAAGTTAAAGATGATCGCTGTGACCTTTAAGCAACGCACGGCCTTTCCGTTCCACCCGCTGTGACAGATGCCATTCCCAATGATTAATATAACAAAAAAGAAATGCATCTGTCATACCTGCTGCTGCAGTTTGCTGCTGCTGGGTGCAGTCCAATCTAAACCGTCTACCTAATGGGGCTAAAAACTGAGAACTACATGGCGCCACTGTTGAGTGTTCCTTTTTCCTGTGATT
>JARACY010002448.1:0-42617 GCA_029255725.1 Scrobipalpa atriplicella
GCAATGGTACAGGCAATGAGGTCAAGTCGAGATTGGAATCCTTTTACTTTATTAGTTTTAATTTGTTCAAAAAATAAATAAAATAGGTACCTACTATGTTGTACATATATAAACAACATATTATTTTGTTTATATTTTTGATATAACGAGTATATTTTTATCGTTCCTAAGGGCTCATCATCAGTCGTATCGCAAATTCCGAATCTGTTTCTAAGATGAACGCAATCCATTATAAGTATTAGGGGTGTTTTTTTATTAGTTTAGCATCCTAGATTTTTATTAAAATGACCGTTTTAAATCATTTATCCGACACATACCAAGCTACGATAGGACGTGACCGGCCATCCTTTCAGTGTGGTATCCATAATATTTATTCCATGATACTAGGAGCTCCACAGAAATTAAGTCGTCATAGAAAGTTAATGATTCTAAGGACTTTTATTGCCTATGAACTTTAAAAGTGATAGTTAATTAAGTCTTGAATTAATGATTATTGTAGGTAAGGTAGTATTAGATAAAAGGTTCTTTATAAGATTCCTTGATAGATATTGTTTGGTGTCGATTCAGGTGAACTGATTTCTAAGCTAATTTAAAATGAATCCTATCACTTTCTCAAATTAAAAATGAAACATTGACCTAACGACTGTCAAAGTGACTCAAAGCACCTGTAACTTTGACATTTGTAAAATCAACTATAGATTTTGTACCTCGTTTTTCTTTTATCCCCAAAGGTAAATCCTATTTGTCTGTATTTTTTTTAATCTTTGGAAAACGATTTCGAACCGGTACATCTAATGTTTTTTTTTTTTTTTCAATAAATGATTTACCTATAAAGGTAACATCATTTATAAAAATTACGATCTAGCCTAATGTAAAGCTAATGAGTAATTTTACTTTGACTTAATTTGCTAGGTAGACTAAAGTAAGAATGTGTCCATTAACACGTTTCTTATTGTCTCTATTAAGGGGAAGACACTTTGTTATTGTGTTCTTTATGTATAGCACTCACTACACTATATTACATTATCACTTCACAAAACTAACTCAAAAGGTTTTCTCCTCTTCAGTCTTCTCACTATGTCCGTGTACATCTAATGATGCATCCTGTGTTTGGCTTCGATGGTCGCCTTGGGCACTATGCATGTAATAAACATGTAATCAAAATTACATACTAATTTATCGGCTTAAGACATGCTTAAGGCCTCTGCATTTAGTTTATTTCTTAATCCCAACTCGACTTATCTGCGTTATTACATCACTTAGCAAGGTAATTAAAGTAAGTAGTAGGTCCGACGTAGAGAGCTAAAAATCAGTAAATGAGTACATATTATGTATGTGGTAGAGACTAGAAAATTGTAATTATACTAACCGTTTATGCCTATGCCTAAGTTACATCGCATTTTCCCGTGGAAATAAGATAAGTCAATGTGTAAAAAATGGTTTTCGTTAATTTCATTACGATTTGTGCTAGCTATAGAGAAGGGAAAGAAGAAAAGTTAATCGTAATATTTCTAAACACGGTAATGTTTAGAAATATAACTGTAACAAGTATATAGCTTTAAAATAATGTAAATAGATACATATACCTTAGTAGGTACGTATATGAGACAGCTCTCTGCTCTATCTAACGCCGCGAACGGATTTGCTTACTCACCGATTTTGAAATAAACCGTGAATCGATGAAGAGTCGCGAATATTTAGAATTGTCAGCATTTATACACGGTGTCATAGTAGACGAAGGGAAGTTATTCAACTCCTGAATCTGAAATTATTGTGCTAAAGTCTCCAGACATAGGTCAAATAGGAAAAAATATTTGGTCCTCCCTCCAACTAATATCCAATTTGGTTTTTTAACCTATGATCCTTGGAAAGATATAAAAATTAATAAAAAAAAGTAAAATTATACATTACGTACAACTATTATTATTTTTATCAACGGTTATGAAAAAACATTACGTACAAAACATAGGTTCAATAATGGGTTTTCTTGCAGAAATCCCCTTGTGATGCGACAAAAGGACTCAAGCTTTTATTACAGCTTTTAATTCCCACAATAACTTTATTAACAGCTCAATTTGGCAGCTGCGCGGCTTCGTAGAGCTGCATCGTCGTGGGTGGCCCGCGGGCCGTCATCGCAGCTCCGACGTAATCAATTTGTACGCCCCTCACCGGCGCAGACGCACCCTGACGCCGCGTTGTCGTATAGCAAAGCTGGGCTTTTAATGAACGCGAACGAGGGCGCTACAGTATACATTACATACGTAAATATAGAAATCAAAAATTTCGCATAGGAGAGATTTGAACCCACGACCTTCGGCGAACTATGCCGCTGCTCTAAACCAACTGAGCTACCGTGCATTCAAATGCTCCGGCGAAATTAGTGGTTCCCGTTCAAGAGTCGTAAGTAAATGCTAAAGCGCGTAATATACGTACTGGGAGTAAAAAAAACTTTAAGGTAGCTGACCAAACTTTAAAGTATAAGTACCCATGAAACTGAACAACTTTCCCCAATGAACATCGGTTCAAATATGAAAAAAAAATTTGACCCTCCCGTACAAAATTAATCCCACTGCTATGTGTAGGAGGTTCAAATTTTAACATAAGTATTTAGTGAAAGTTGCGCAGTTTCATGAGTAGGTTCGCATAGGGAGAACTGTCAAAAATGGCTTTGTCGGCCATGTTAGTTTATTATTTCGCCACGTTCATATAAACCCTTGCCGTATTGTAGCTTCGCTTGCGACGTGCGACGGCCTTTAGTCACGCACCCCCTCGCTGTCGGGGAAAATGTCAGCCTATTGTGCACGGTGCGTGGGATAATTATTAGATTGTTCTGTCTTAAAGATCAGCCAAAGCTTGCTATATGGGAATACCAGTGCTTTTTCAGCTCGCTTGACTCTATCTCCGGTTACTTGTTTAGCCCAAAGGATTCACTTCCAGGCCATAAAATATAAAAAAAAATAAAAAAAAATACGGAACGTAATTTTTGATCAAACTCGTCTGTTTTGAAGAATTAGTGTCAATTTCGTAAGCAAAATTCGCGTTAATATTCTCTTATTTAAACTACGATAGATCCTGAACTACCTATGGAGTAGTGTCTTGCGATCGGGACCATATTAGATACTCGACTTAAGTACTTCTACCTACCTACTCAATTAACTTTATAAATCAAATGAGCACGATGTGCGTGCGTAAACGAAACCGATGGAAGCCATCAGACTCCAAACATGGTGGACACTTGACGACGTGAACGCGGTGGACGTCAGTCTTATTACGGCCCATGATAGACAGCCAGCCACTCACTATCCATGTTAGGATCTAACAAAAAGTCAATGAAACCAACCGTTGCATGCCCCACGTAATTGCTAACTAACGTTATAATTCGACATAACCACACACTATTATTTGTCTTATCTACCCTTCAAATTAAAGCAACCCTTTTAATTTCGTGATAGCTTTTAGTTGCCTGAGGCGAGTTTGTATAAACAACGGACAAAATTGTAGCTACAGACAGAGATAACATAGAATTCTTAGTAGAGAGACCACCCACGACGAGCGACTGCCTTACTAACTTACGGCTTAGTTTCGCAAACAATGCTGGGTTGGTGTAGGATGACTCAATTAGTACCAGGATAACAGACAATAGGCAGTAAATAGTTGACCAAAAGCCACCAACGCCATCCGGAGATTCCATTAAAGTATTAGAAGTCGTAAAGACCTAATACTATGACAAGTCATTTTGTCTGGTTTTATGGACTTGTGTAATACTCATAAAACACTCGTAAATTCCGAGATTCTTCAGAGCATAAGAAGTTAAGATGACATAATGGTGTTTATTCTAAAATGTTTAGGGAAAAAACGCGCCGTGAACGAAATCTCAATCCCACGGGCAGCAGGCAAACAGTGACATTACAAAATCGAAAGCAAACAGGCGATAATCAATCATTAACAGGTAATCGTGTCAGTGGCGTGTCCCGTACCTTGGAAAACTGAAAGTCGGTTAATGAAAGGGCAGGATGTCTCTGTTCCCATCTGATCTCTGTTTTTTCTGGTCTTCATCAAGGTGGCATTCGGCAGCGGCTGAACAAACTTAGCCTGGAGCGCGACATCGATAATTCACTCTTCCATCTTCGTTTCATCTCGCAGCACTGTTTCCATTGTATACCGTGAGAAAGACAAGTTGGATCGAGGAAAACAGCATAGCATAATAGAATCTCTATAATATGAGTAATGAAAGAGAAAAATTAAAATGCTCTTGATTGTATTTGTGTTTTAAATTATTAGGATTCCTTGATTAATGGAGCATGATTAGAATGTTACCTTAAGTAACTACCTAAATAACAAACCTATACCTACACATAGTAGAGTCAGGTTGAAGATAGCATTTGAAGAGATGTGATGAGTGAAATTCCAGCCCCTGAAGCAACAAAATATGTATATGTTATTGAATAAACATAATGTTTTTTCAAAATTTTAAGTACATAATTTAATAAAAAATGTAGATCCGGTTTAATATGGTTACCTAATAACCCGGGGTGAAAAATGAGATAATGTTCTACCCACAGTCAGCGCAGCGCAGTCATAGAATCAGCGCTCGTTGATGTCTTTTGTCTTAGAGAGAGACGAGACAGTTTCATATCCCGTACAAAAGTCATCAACGAGAGCTGATACATCTTGCATTGTACTGTAACCTCCCCTTTGATTACACATTCAAGTTGCGAGATCTTGTATAAATGACGGACACGGTGATAATGGAAACACTCCCTCTATCAGAGTGGCCGGTGGCGTGGATAACCGTGCTTCCTGAGTTGCGCTTGCGTCGTCGCGGGATCACAGTCGCAGTATTATTTACAATAATCCGTCGCGCTCCTCGTGAGAAATATGTTTTTTTAACAGTCCAGTCCACTAGTTCCCAGGACCAATGTGGGAGTGACTTCTCACGCTGTATGCAATCGATTAAGACGGCACTTTGTATACCAAAAATAAACTAATATCTTCACAGATTTGAGAAGTCGCTGCCGCTAGCTCCCAACGCATTTTACTCTTCTGTGAATATTTCTACATTCAGTAGGAGTCACTAGATATCTAGAGTTTGTAACGAAGAAGAAACGATGTAGAAATCAAGGACTTGTTTAATTATAATACTAATTACAAAAAAAAAAGTATTTTACTTAGTAAAAAAGGCGGCGTCGAAAATGTAATCACAGTTGCCCGCCTTTAAAATACTACGAATCCAACATTAGCAGCGACCCTGCAAAATTTACAAACAATATTTGTACCTTGTCACCATCACCAGTTGCGAGAAGGCTCCTGTATCAATAATCTGGGAGCAAAAAAGCCCTTGGCGCTGCCGGTGGCTGTTTGTTTGAGCATTTAGCAGGCCCTTCTTACTTGGGCACCAACCGGCGGATAAACAACGAGGTAATCCTACGCAGCCATGAGTTTCGCATTGCTGCGTGATGTGGTGCCCATGGGTTGAGGACAGGTGAGACGGAGCGAAAATGGTAGCATTGCAGGATGTGGCGGAACAGAAAATAGTTGGCTTGATAAGAGAATCGATGGGGATTTAGAATAAAGTTATTATTAAGAAGTAATTGTAATGATACCGACCCCTCTTACCGATTTTAAATGTTTGTAAGAAGGAATTTAAATATTAAATTCAAAGGTTTAAGTCTCCACATTCTAACTGCAATCGATAAGCCTTTTTTTGTGCGGATTTGACTGTCTACGCTGAAAAGTAATAAATCGTACGTCATTTTATCACATCACATAACATAAGTTTGACATAAAGGACTCTTATATTTAGGCCCAAGCTATAATTTAGTTTGATAAACCCGATCCAGAATCCTCACTAAGTATATGACACTATAATGAGGAATTTAAATATTTCTCCGTTTCCCTTTGATATGGTTTCCCTACTTTCCTGGGATTGTATGACTAAGCTGTGTACACAGGACGCGCACAGTAGCTGTTTATGCTACTGTGCTACCTGTGCTACGCTCTACCTGCGCCTGCGCACCCCTGCCTCACACCCCCGCTCCCATCCACGCAAACACTCCTTATCATTCCACAAAAATACTCCACAATCCTCAGGTAAAGTACTCCAAAGGATTTTCAAATCAAACAAGCCGATCGCAGTAAAAATACCAACTCAAACCTTCAACAGTCGAGAACTTGAACCTCATTCTATCCTAATTAATCCGAACAGTTTCACGTTTACATGACCACAATTTTATTACGGAAAAGAAATGACCAGATCATAAATCTTCTGCCTGGGACATGTTTTAAAGCGAAAAAAGTAACACATGTCCGAATCGTGTTTTAGAGGGACTAATTTCCTTTTGGGATTAATATATTTCCCTTGTTTTTGTGGGACAAAGATGCCACCCACGTCGATTGGGGGATGTCAGCTGTCAGCTGTTGAGAGTTTAGCACTGTTCCTGTCGTCACATTTCTTGAAGACTGGACAGTGCTGATAATGACGACGTAAAAGCTCTCAGTATGACGATAAGAATAAGATGTACCTACATTTATACGCACTTCGGATTGCTCAAGCGCATTTTATGCGGTTCTGTGTGTACAGTACAGACAATGAATGGACAAGATCATACTCTGACTTTATGCACAATGCACATCCATTGTACTTACGTTACGATTATGACCTCGTCTCTTGCTTTGATTCATGATAGTGGAAATATATAACAACTTTATAATGGACGCAATTTACGAGTTTATGCAGTACAAAATTCAGCTCTATGTTTTACTTGCAATAACAACATGGTAGAGCTGGTTTATTTATTTATTTTAATTGAATGTAGCCATTTAGATAATCTAGTGTAGATAACTCCAAAATATGCAGTAACAGTGTCCATAAACTGTAAGTTTGCGCCAACGCACTCAGCGTAATGACTTGCAAACTATAAATGAACAAAACGTACTGAACCATTAACAACTAAATTATTTGTTTTTATGCGAAAAAGCAATATACATAAATGTTCAGAATATTTACGGCATTTAATAAATCGTTGGGGGTTTTAATATTGGCGATGGCGACTATGGGTCGGTTAATTTGGGCGGTAGAACACGCGTCCGCGAGTCGACCACAAGTCCCTCTGACCGGACATTTTGAAATATGAGGGTCCCTCACATCGCCAAAAAATAAAAACCTTCAAATTTTATTATCCCCTAACTCCATTTATAAACAGACAACTTGGCCATAGCTCATTATGCCTCCGCTAAATTAAGATCTTCAATGCGACCGCACCGTAAGACATGTCATTCGATTTATAGAGGCCTCATGGCAAATTTACGACGATATATTTTTTATTGCTCATTGTGTAGAAGATGCGATCAACAGATTCTAAAATGATCGGAATATCGTTGTTAATAAAACGTATCTCCGATTTCGTGATTCTCGTTTCGGTGTCGCATTCGAGGTTCGGTATAAATAATAAACAGATAGTCGCTTTATATTTAGGAGTGGGAGAATCGACTTGGGTGGTCCGTCGTGGGCCGGTCGCAGGCGGATAGAATAAGTCCGAGATTTGTCGGATACGGCGCGGTCGAGTGGAGTCGAAATAGATGGCGAGGGGGATATATCTTGCGTCGGATCGGATCTAGCTCTCTGGGCAGCGGAGCGCCTAGATCCGTCACCTCGCGCCGCCGGCCGCTTGTCCGCAGTCGCCGGCATTACCCGCCGACGTGCGACAAAGCGTGATGATAGATTAACTCTCGCTATGAGCCGAGCCGCGCCCGTCTCACGTACGAAGCTGCTCACATCAACGTGGGTTTACATCAAGCTATATGCGGTATCAAAGCCAGTTACAATGTTTCACTAATCTCTCAGTTTATGGCCTTAAAGAAAAACGCTAGAGCCCATGTTAATTACTCATAACATCGCGTAATTATACGCTTCAGCCGCATAAAACGAACATAACATTCGCGTATAGTTTTCAGAAACTGGTTGTAAAATCACATATTCTCCGAAGGCGAACCGATCATTACATCCTATTCTAATGCTACCTATCCACTTCCTCATATGCGGCGACTGACCGTCCCTGTAATTATAGGCCCTAGAGTCGGTTTACGAGCTCCTAGGCTAAGGCTTTACGGCACAAAGCCTACGGTGACCTTCCGAGAAGTGGACTCCGACAATGACGGACCACCCGCGAAGCCGATTGTTACGTTGTCAGACAAATAGGCACTCGACGCCATTATTTCACGACAACTCATATTCACAATACAATTAAGTCGTCTTACATTTTAATCACTCCCTGCTTTTGTTGGTGGTTGCTTTGTTGTCCTAATAGGATTCCGTGACAAACGTCGGAGACGCTACGCGGAAAACGACTGACGAGTTCGTCAGTTATGAATGTGTTTACTGACAATGTTAAAATATTTTTAAGCTTTTCAATGTACAGTTGATGGATTACTCGCTGTCTGTTGATTTATTGTTCGATCAAAACCTGCACTTAACGACGTGAAATCAATCTTTAAAAAGAGACTTGCAATGCATAATGTGAGGTAAGAAATCTCGATAACTTTAGTCGTTTAGTTTTCTATAATCGTAGAGCTGTCAGTCTAGATAGCCATGTTTACCATACCAGTTACATATTTCTAGTTTCTCCATACCGAGTATGACAATATCGGTGTGATTACTGTTTACTGCCGCGCCTTACGGTGGCCGGTGTTTCGTTTCTATAAATTGTAATTTATTGGGCGTTAGATAACACTATAGGGACTGAGACATACTGCTGAACGACGGTAAGGTACCTACTACATAAAAGTCCGTAAGTACTGCGATTTTTTGTTAAAATGTTTAACACAGGTTTTTGAAAAGTTATGCTCAGCGAAGATCGGAATGAAACGCACGTGAAAATGGCCGGAAGTATAAAAATAATTTCCGGTAAAGTAATAAATTTTATCAGGATATCATAATGATATGACATAATTGCAACTTTGCGGTGCATTCCGAACATGGTTATGGTTAATTTGGAAGAAGGCAAACTACAAAACAGCATGATTGTAGAGTTGATTGTACTTATCCGTTGCTAAGTAAATAAACGCATCATGAAAAGCATCGTCATAAAGAAGAAAAGAAGACAAAAGATATATGTTCTAATTAAAATTTACGCTAGTCTATCGTCACCCTTGGGGCACTAGATTTCAATTTATCTACATAGATTTGTGAATTTCGTAAATTCACTCGTCTATCATTCTGATAGTGTCTTTAATGGAATACGTAATTTGTTCTACAACAGACTTGAGTTGCGATACTAACCTGTTAGGCTATTACAATTACTCTACTAAAGTTATAGGTAGAGCTTAAGGTTCAATCTTAAATTATTTTCTTTCTAGTTATACAGAAACTACATACAAAAGCTCACTCTGAGAAACAAACGCCTTTTTTTCAGTCGTTAGTTTTCTGAAAGATTCGAAACGAAGTACAATCTGAAACACTGTTAAATCAAATATCAAAGGCTTTCCAATCAGGTGATTCAGCCTGCATTGTCCTAACCAAACTGGGAAAATCTCACAAAGTGATAAATTGACAAATATCAAAGTGTCCCTCCGGATCGGGAGCCCATGGCTCAGACCACTAGACCACGGAGGCAGTTAAAATGATGATCACAAGTGCACAAAACAGCTTAGCACAATATGTGAATATTGATGTTAACACGCGACTCCTGCGCAAGAGGCATGCGCGTTGCCAGCGCCAGGTTGTTCAGATTCGGTGACTGCCACCGATTTGCAACAAAGTAACAAATAACTGCCGCTTGGAAAGTTAGTCGCTTGACGCCTGAATAAAAATCATTGTTTATGTGACCTGCATGCAATGCTGCATTCTTCAAGAGCAATGCACACATTACTGTGCAGTGCAGGTACCTATCTAAATATTGAATACGTTAATGCTCCAGTGCAAGAAATTAAAATAAAGTTGACTTGTAAAATTTATATTTTTATGTAGAGATATTGGTTGATTCTGCTTTTTCGATCGTCTAGGTCGGTGGATTCTCAGTAGGTCAGGTCTCAGTTCAGTAAGGATAACAAAAATAACACGTATTATATCCTTTAATTCAATACACGTTAGGAATTTGAAGAATGTACCGCCGAAGCAGTTCGAAGTTGGAGTTATCTACATAGATTTGAGTGAAAGTGTAAGTGCGGTAACTCGACTTGTCCCACTTTGCCTTCCTATTTTAAGCCCGCGTTATGAAACTTATATCCGATTTTAACCGGATTTCTAATAAACGATTACGCATTGTGTAGATAAGATACTTCGGTAAGTGCTTGAAATTATAATGATATTGTTTAAGGTAGAAACAAATTAATATTTGCCAAAAAATCTAAAAAATGATTGTTTTTAAAAGTCCTTTTTCATATTTGTCTAGGTATCCTCTCAAAATTTATCACGCCGCAAATGCTCTACCTACTACCCCAAAGCGATATAGAGGTGATGCTCATTATCACTTCTCGAATAAAAAAATGCATAAACACACATACATACATATAATCACGCCTTTATCCCTAATGGGGTAGGCAGAGCGTAAACGACTTAAATAAAGGTCATTCCGCCACGTCTGACAAGTTTTGAGGGTTATTCCAGATAGATCTGTAAATTTCTATAGTGACAGGTTGTCAGCCCATCGCCTACCTTAAAATACTGAAACCCTCGAATCCCTTAGCTGCTTTTTACAGCATGCCCGGGAGGAGATGCAGCTGGCACATTCTATGTTTTTCTATCACTCCCAGTCCAGCATGGAAGTAATGCATAAACACCTTTTATGTAATTTGCATTTTTGTATTTTGTAGTCGGCAAATCGCTATTCACATCCATAAACGTGTACGAGTTGTATGTTGTATGTATGGAGCGATCATTCAATTCGCATTAGCAGCCAGCATTAAATCTCGCCATTGGCAAAACGTACCATTACACTATTAATATTATGTTGTTATGGTGAGGTATGGTGTTGTGAGATGGCGTTGACTAAAAATATAACACCTAATGAAAATCATGAAAATTACAATAAAGAAGTATAATTAATACCTTTCGCGAGCAAACATAGAAGTTGAAACAAAATTTAAATAAAACACGTTTCTGCGCTTGGTTGAAAGGTTGTCTGAAAGGTTACTTATTCTAGCCATAAGGCCGCCTGTGTGAAATGGCTGGGCTGGACACTGTGTACACAATTACAAAGTAATACTTCCGAGGGTATTTGCCATACTCACCACACTTGGCAAGCGTAATGGCAAGCGTAGAGCGAGATGTTATATTCCCTCATTAAAACGATACTAGGGGGTAGAGTCTAGCAAAGACTGAAATTTTAATCTACGTCATCAAACGACGACGGTGGGCGAAGTGAGTCACTCGAGACAGTCGGCCTGCCATCGCAGGTCCATCCTTCATTCCCCAAGCTCACAATGTAGACAGCCAGCCAACATGTTGGTCACAATACCGTTCCATGACGAATGTTTGCGAGTTCGCAATGTGATGGTAGTTTTTTACTACAAAGGCGCGGCGGTATGTAGTGTAAGAATTGTAATAAGCTGGTCGTTGACTCTACTTTTTTGCAGTAGTATTTATGTCAACAGCAGCTTAAGCCTGTAAAAAAATCTGCTTCTAAGATTATATAGCCTATCAACACTATCATTCGGTTTTTTACATTTAACAAACCGGTCTTTGGTTGTCTGAAAAAATCTCCCAGAAGACCACCGGCCTTCTGTTGCTTTTTGCGTCTAAGTGTGTAAAAAAAATGGCTTACAAGTGCTTTAATGAAACCCCGTTGCGTAAAAAAGAACAAAGATTTATAAATATAAAAAATAGTCGCGTTTCGATCATAAGAAGGTCCTTTATTGCAGCGTAGGGATTACTTGACTGTTGACAGCGGCTCTATAATTTACCCCTCTATCAGCTATCAGCTGCAACAATCAGTACGTCTCATCAGCTAGATGCTCTTGTAGCAACCAAGGTATAGTGCGACAAGGCTAAAAATGAACGTGGCGAAAAAAGGAACTAACGTAACGCCACCATTTTGGATAGTTCTTCATAGAATGCAACGCCCCCGTCCACGATCATATAAAGCTTTGTCGCACTCCGAGGTGGTTTCAGGGCATGATCGACTGGTTGCTATTGCTACCGCACGCACGCGCACTTCTCGGACCCCATCCATCACCTCTGATTGATTGCAACTGTCAAATCCGTAATGGCGGCGAGAGCCCGCCAACTCCGCGCCCGCCATCTTGGATTCGTAGTTCGTACCGATGAATGCGCTAAGCCAATATTAATGCCGGTTATTGATGGCCAAGTTCAAGTTCACGGTTACTTATTAGACCTATAATTTATTAAACATTGTATAGCATACCTGTTTGAAATGAGGTAAATGAGCGGTGATAAAAGCTCGTTAGTGGCGGTACAGTCACGGTAGAAATACGCTGCACTCCTCGAGCCCTTGTCAACATGCGGTTTACATTTATCATGTGCTGATGCGAAGATAATGAAAGATGCGTTTGTAGAGTACTTAATGATAGCTTGGTGCGTCTGAACCGGCGAGACGATTTTACGACATTTTAATAATAGGCACACCACACGGTCTTAAAACGTTTCGTGTCACGAATTTTGGTCTTCATGCGAAAGTTCGGAGTATGACCTCTTGATGTTCGGGCCTTAGGCTATGCAATGCTTCCTTTCTCATGCTGAACAGAGTGCTGATCGCACTTTACCTGTTATATTAGTGAATAGTAAGTAGGTATATTGAAAATTTAAACCAAAAAACTTCGAACTTTTGATGTGACTTTTTATCTTATTGTTGCAGAATGGTCACGCCTCGTCAGTCCTAACAAAACTGAGACTAAGATCAATTTCAGCTCCCCTTGGTAAACGAAACCACGACCACCATATCGAGAGCCCAAGATTCAATCCACTAGCCCACAGAGGCAATCAGTTAGTTTATTGTGCTAACTGTACCTAGACGTTGGTAGGTCCGAACTGCGGACGAATAGCTGCAATAAATCTTTAATTGAAACCGTATCGTCTATTCAATCTGTTGAACGATCGTCGCGCTGAATAAATGTAGGATAACATTTCTACCACCTCGTATTCGATGTGTGAAAGTGTTTGACAGCTGCAATTCATCACGTCGTCGTATAAAAGGTTAATACAATGTTGAAATATTAAGCAGGTGGAATAGGTCCTTGGGACTTGAAATATCAGTGGTCGCAATCGGCTTTAAGAAAACATTCATCAATATCAATTTATCTATGTAGAGTTTGTAGAGGAATAATGGAGTGGAAAGCAGTTTTTGAATTTTATATGAAATTGCTCATACAGGCGAAAAGTCTACGATTATTGGGGCATTGGATAGAGACTTAGGCCCGTATTTATAATCAGCTCTCAAGAGTGACAGCGAGTTTGAGTTCCTATCAGAAATGATATTCTACTACAAAATTACCTGTCAAATCCGCACTCAATATTGCTCTCAATCTTGATATCACTTTATAAATACGAGCCTTAGGAGTAAAATTTCGAGTACGACCGAAGAAATGAAAATAAAATATAAATATTTCTTTTTACACGTATGTTTTGGAAACGAAACTATGTATCTTGCGAATTATTTCCTATATTTAACACTTTATTTACTACATCGTTAAACCTGAGGTACCCACCCAATGTTATTTAGGTAGAGTCCTACCTATGGTCATAATCTCCATATAGACGACATTCCGCAGTCGGTGCGGTGGTCGCTATATAGGGGCACTACGGGCAGGTTCTAAATTGTAAACTCACCATTTGATAGGAGCTAACCGCACTAAACCGAGATAACATCGACGATGGTATTACATTTAGGTACCTACCTACTTTAGAACTGAACAGCAAAATAGTAAACGAAAATCTAAGGCTCGTATTTATAAAGCGATCTCAAGATTGAAAGCAATATTAAGTATGCATTTGACAGCCCGTATTGTACTATTTCTGATGCGAACTCAAAGTAGCTGTCACTCTTGAGAGCTGATTATAAATACGGGCCTAAATTTAAGAAAGTAGTTGAAAGTTAAACAATGTATAATATATGTAAAATGCCTCATCTAAATTGCCGTCCCTATCTGTTCTCTCACAATAGAAAGTGACAGGTATGGATAATTTTTCGAAACGCGGTTTTTATTCGCGGATTAGTTATCTTAGAATTAAAATAGGGTTATCTCATGTCTGTGGTATACCTATATTTCTGGCTGAGAATAAAATTTTCTTGTTTACACGAGAAAACTCACTGAATCACAGATCGAAAAACTAGCGTTTTATAATTATGTTCTAAAAGATTTGATAGTTCGAATTTCCCGAAAATCCTTGGGATTTTGTGAAAACACGGATAAATACCTACTTAATACCAAATAAATTTATTTCTATTCTATAAATAGAATGGTGAAAAAATTGTCTAATCTTACCGGAAAAAGATCGGTTTTTTGCAAATAAACTATAGTGGTAGTGGTAATCTAGTAAAATTGGATATCCTGAATTCTGATTGGCTATATTTTTGCTTTCTGACTTAAACTTGTTCTGATTGGTTAAATAACATGCGTTAATGATTGGCATTTAAAACGTCAACCAATCAGAAGAGGTCTTGTTTTGGGCGCTCCGACCGGCCAATCAGAGTTCTTACTTAATAATAGCCAACTTTATGTAAACCATTGTCTATGTCTAAGTGTAAGTATCCGTGTTTTCGCCAAATTCCTAGGATTCTCGCAAAAAAACAAAAAAAAACGAAAAAAAAAACTGTTAAATACAACTTGTATTTTGGATAAGTGGTTAATCAATTGAAATAGCCATTTATCTGACAATGATAATCGACATTTTTATTGTAAGGTAAAAAATATACATTCTGCAAGACACAATTGTATCCGGGAAAACGCAGAAACAACATGTAAGTATTATAAATATTATAATTCATTCACAAATGTATTTTTACATGGTTCAACTTTTTACCAGACTCAAAGATAAAAACAAAAATAAAGATTTTTTTTTCATTCACGCTAAAAATAATGAATACACAACTTTACAATACAAAATGAGACCCCATCTCCTTATAAACGAATGAAAAAATATTCAATTATTCATCTATATTCTATTTACATCATTTTCTTCTACACAAATTGCACTAATGTACACCATAGTCACAAATAAATACCGAAATAAATGTATTATTGTTGTATTATTCTGTTGGAGTGAAGTTAATTTTAAAATAGATTTTTTGTAGATATCATCATGATATATACGGTTCTTTTTAATCAAATGCAAATCTTAAAACGTGTGAATCTATCCATGAAACTGAACTAGGGCGAAATACGAAAAAAAAATTGACTTCCCATACTAAGTGCGCTATCAGCTGGTGCATTTTGCATGGAAGGTAATTTTTTTTTGCGTTGTTCAGCTTCATGGGTAGATTCACACGTTACAAGATTTGTACTTGATTTAAAAGGACCTTGTGATAAAAGATATTCTTTTGTAGGTATAATAGTAAACAATAATAACATAATATAATAAGGTTAGAAAAAATCAACTACACTTTTGACAATTTTGGCACTCCTATGCTATTTTATAAAAAACATATGCACTCAATACCAAAAAACCAAATTCTACAACTACCAACTTTCCGATGCAAAGAAATAGTTTCTATATAAAATAAATCAATCATGATTGTCTAAACTAAAATACGTAAATTAAATCGTCGTTTGAACCTCGATTAATCTGCACAAATTAACTTCGAGCTTGAACGGAAATAAATGTAAAATTAAATAGTCTTGTAAATAATTAGGTTAGAATTGAAAAAAAGAAGAAATAATGCTTCATGTGAAGACAAATTTATAGATAGATAAAGTGGTGTCTTAGTATTGTGATCAACAGGTTAAGTTGCCATTTCATATACATTGATTTATATCGTTTAAATATATAAAGAAATAGTATAAACAGATATACTTTAATTTCTTAGGAACTTTCCGAAAATGCTCCACTCCAACCAAACTAACTATTAACTACATACTACATAATAAAAATAAACAAACCGCTCATGTATAGGGTAACATTTATTTACATTACAAACATTTCATTGAGTATGTCCGTAAGGGTATCACATCGATATTCATAATTTATTGTAGAAATAGGAAATAAACTGCATTGAATTTTATAAATAAATACATAACTACATCAGAAAAGGAGTATAGAAGAAATAGTACATTGTACGTAAGTACGTAACGACAATTTTAGTTATCTATGTCACACTTACTAGTTTTTTTTTTTTTTACATTTCGGATAGACACATAAAATATACTTGTATTTGAAATAGATATGTCGTATCTATATACATCCATTTTATAGTACTTGATTATGGTAACCGTGCTTGTATGTAAGGATATACATTACCGTGTAGATGGCATGATAACCCCAATGTGGAAGTCACTGCTTTATACTCCAAATCTATACACCATTCTGAAAAGAAAAAAACTATTAGTTAGATTACAGTCGATACCGTACAGAGACAAAGCTTCATACAGCCACGCTGAGATTTATTAGTTTATTACCACCATGCTAATAATATGAAAATGGCGAAAAAAGCAACTAACGCAGCTAAAATTAATGCGTGTGACCCTCAGAATAAAAACTCCTTGTATTAAGTGATAGGTCTTTGGCTGCCAGCGCCATATTTTTGACCTCCACAAGCAGCACCCTCGCCCAAATTCATTAAAAGCTTGGTGGTGCTATACTATAGCTGTTTCCATAAACGCCCACTATTGACTACCTCCTCGGTAACTTAATTCGGTATGATAACCTGTATCTAAGGTACCAGTTTCTTAATTTTATCCGATAGATCATCTAATTTGAAGAATATTTTCATCATAATAAAAATAAATTGTAAAGTTATTATGAATTTTTAAAGGCATGGCAAAAACACTATATTCCGAGCCCGAAAGTAGCATGAATAGAATTTGCTTTACACAAAAAAAGTTTTGCTACCTTTCAGCTCGGAACTAGTGTTTTTGTTATGCTGTAAAAAATCATAATTAATTAATTACTTAACAATTTATTTTTATTATGATGAAAATATTCTTCAAATTAAATGATCTATCAGATAAAAATAAGAAACTGGTACCTTAGATACAGGTTATCATACCGAATTGGCAGAGCGATGGAAAGGCATTCCGAAGATCGCAGCTTCAAATCCTGTCCGTGGCGATTATTTTATTTCTGTTCTTTAAAGCTGACTGACCTTAGCTAAGCTCGAAACCCGCGCCGGCCTGTATGGCGTACAGCAGTCTTTCAGCCAACATCTCTTCAGAGTCAAACTCCGGCAGCTTGAGCAGGTTCATACAGGTGGACGATGAGGGTAGCCGGTCCGCCGCGCCCGCTGATTGGATGCAGAATTGAGGTTGCAGGTCCTGCGGTTAATTATATTATAAAATTATCAGAAAAATTTATCGACTCGAAAACCCCAAACAATAGAAGCAGTACAAACGACTAACAGGAAATGGGAAAGCATTTTTATAGGCACTTGCCCTCGTACCATACAGCCGTAATAAGGCCGCGATAGCGAATTTTTATCACATCCATCTGTCGAATTGTATGGAAGCCATGTATGGAAGTTTGACAGATAGATGCGATATATTTGTTATCGCGCAGTGGCATGTTATGGGGGCGATTCAAATAGTTGGTCTAGAAGCGTTAAAACATTGCTCCAGCTGTTTCTATGGTGGAAGAACCAGCAAAGGTATTTGCGAATTTTGTTTAGAGCTGACAACTCATCAAAACACATTATTTTATCAGAAATGTTTCTCAAAATTTATCAGATCCGGTGAAAATGGCTAATAGTTGCCGGTAATCTTCTTGAGTGTGTAGAGGGACGTGGGCAGGGTACAGGGAATGTTATCTGATTTACCAATGCAGCTTCCCACGTTCGATTCTTGATTGACTCGCCAGCCGTCGCGTCCCGCACCTCACCTCACCTCCAAAGAGACCTAAACTTTGCTACTTCAAGCAGTTTGTATAATGTGCATTCTGTACCTTAAAGCCAAGTAGCGGTGGTCTCGAACAGCTGGTGACGAATTTAAGTAATTGTCGTCGTTGCTGGTCGGTGAAGTTCTCCACCACTTTCCAGAAGAATTGTATCGTGGGATGCGTTGCTGAGAAACCACCTGCAAAAAAAAGTGTTGCAGAATAAAACATTGAGGGTAATTTAGCGTTGCGAAAAACGCGACTTAATTAACGTGTCATTTTCTATAACGAGACAACAGAAAAGGACGGCAATAATTTCATTTAGTTTCTCATCGATTTGCCCTCACTGTCTACTCTTACATTAAATGTTTCTGTGGTCTAGTAGTCTGGCTGGACCTTGGGCTCTCTGGGTCGTGGGTTCAATTTCCACGGGGTAAAAAAATCTTAATTTCTTTTCAACATCTATCCTTTTCTATTGAAAGGCACTTCACAAGTCTTCAATATTTCACCTGCATATGTGATGTTTCTCTTCAAATCCTCTATGTCTATGGGTACTTCTGAGCCGGATATGAGCAGCTGCAGTTCCCTAGAGGAGAACATCCGCAGCCACTCGCCATTCACCACCGACATCAGGCCTCGTTTGAACGCGTTGCATTGAGCTCTTATTTGTCTGAAAGGCAAATAAAATATCCAAATCGATATGCAAATAGGGAGTACCCATATGAAAAATAAAAAATGCACACGTTTTGATACATTTTTCGTGAAAAGGCGCGCTCCATCGCGCTCGCGTAACTTATTGATCCATTCAGCTTTCGTGCTGTATCGCGCTCGCTTCGCTCACATAGCGTATTGAGAGCGACGTATAGTTTTGAAATTTGGTCCTGAACGTGATGACAGCTATACCGCTTTTGTCCCGGTTTTGAGTTTCATATTACGGTAAACCTAAAAATTAATAAATAATACTGACCTATTTAATTTGTAATCGGCGACTAGATGAATGTATTCTATCCTATTTTCAGCTGTGACAGGAATGTTGGTACCACCAGGTTTTAATTCGTCTATCTGAAAAGCAATTACCAAATAAGAAACATGGAACCTTGTGTGGCTTAAATTTTCTTGTCATAGAAAAGATGTTTAAATGACTAAAGGTTTTAGATCAACACGATCTTTTTATCAGATTAGTTTGAGCACAGTATAGAAACACCAAGTATAGTATGCACTATCTATAAGTATGTAACGAGGATTAAAAAAAAACTAAAATCAACTTTTAAACAAAATTGTCGTAACTCAATCTTTTCCATTACAACTGTAAGTATTGTTCTGCTTTGGACATTAATTTAGCATTATGGTCGATTTCTTTGAAGATACAAGATAGATACAAAATATCAATGTCATTTTCAATTAACATGTCTACCATTCGGATTAAAGACTGCTCCGGCTATTTTTCAGAGAATATTCAGTAACATAATAAAAAAAACGCAAACTAGAGAGTTTTGCAATAAGTTAAAATCTTTTGAAGAACATTTATTATTATTACATACATCAAGATTACTTAGAGCAGACAGATTTAGACTAGAATTTTAATTTCATTTCATTACACCCGACATTTAAACTATAAAATTATCATTGTATGTATTTTCTTACCCTCTGTTCCCCTAGCTCATCACTGACTATCGTGAAGTCTAACCCCAATTCTAGGACATCTTGCCTCTTATGAGACTTGAGCATGAGAAGCCCCCTGTATAGCCCAGGGTCTAGGGATGCTAATGCGTGTACATCAGGGTCCCGGGATGAACACAACTTGCCGAGGAAGAATTCCGCTAGTGGTAACTCTACTAGGAGGTTTTCGTATAACGCCTGTGGAAGAAAATCGTAGTTGTAGCACTTGTAATATATTGAAGTGGATATCTCTAATGCAAGAACTGATTAGCGGCCTATTATTGTTATTGACTCTTTAATCAAATATTTTAGATACAAACACTGTTCTTACCTTTCCTAACATCCTTCCAACGAAAAAGTAGTGCATTGGGAAGTCGTCATACAGCAAGTGTACTCCGGGGTTTGGATATAACATATTATCCCGCGTTAACCTGAACAGACCTCGATTTGGGTCGAATGCTGACCTAAAATGAATAATGTCAGGAAATTATGCACGAAATTTTAAAAGTACTACTAAAAAAATATATGAGTTATTTTTAGAAACTAGATTGACTAATCATTATTTAAATTCCAGAAATCGAATATGTAAAATATTGAATTATTTGGACCAAATTCTTAGAACTGACATTAATTATGTTACATTGGTCATAGAGAGGACTTACTTAAGTAATTCTGATATAAATTCCCTAAATAAACCACCGCCGTCAATCCCCGCCTCCTCTGCGCCCGCTTGATTGATCAGTTGTACTCGCATTTTTAGTTTCATGTCAGGCTCTAAAAAATCCAATAAAAACTACTTAGATTTTCATCATTCAAAATGGTCAAACACAAATACAACAGCTGTCTTTATTTAGAGCTTTTTTAAGCGTCATGGTATTTTTCTTAACACAAGCTGAAACTGTACATTGTACATACCGTTGTCTGGACTAAGTTTGTCAAATGCATCTTCATATAAATGCGAGCGACGAACACTGATGTTGATGGCTGGTCCTTCATTGAAACTCGCCATTTCGTACCAGTGGTCGTGTTTTTCTCTGAAATATTCATACAAAATTAAACTTCCATCTTTACTTTAAAAAAAAACTTCCATGTTGGACTGGGAGCGATAAAGAAACACTTCTATTCCCGGGCATACTGTGAAAAACAGTAGAAAGAGACAAGGGTTTCAGTGTATTGTAAATTTAGGCGAAAGTTTGACAACCTACGAGTATCACTATAGCAATACACAGTTCGTCCTTTCTAAAATGACCCTCAAAACTTGTCATAAGTAGCGAAAACGCACTATTCTGCGTTTAACGGTCTGCCTATCCCGTAAGAGATTCAGGCGTGATTATAATATATGTATGAAAATAACAGGAAACTTACTTGACTAATAAACCTTGAAATATTAATACTCTAGTTGAGAACGGGACGACAAAAGGAATTTCTCTCAGTATCGTAACCGTTCTTTGTTCTTTGATAGTTAGTGGAGGTCCTTCCTCTGAAAACAAAAGAAAAATAAATATTATTTGTATGTAGTTTCCACGATGTTATTAAAATACAATAATTCTCTTTTTTACACCAAAAACAAATAATAATAATAATCAAATAAAAAGTACAACGAAAGCGGCCCCAAGGCAACACACTATCGGGCCGCCGGCTTTACCGCGCGCCCGTCTTTCAAAGGAAGCCGACGTGCCGCGAGAGCCACGCGCGGCATGGCCGGCAGCATAGTGTGTAGGAGCCTTAATACAAACACTTCTGGCCAAAAGAAATAACATTTATTTAATTAAAATTATTGTCACAAAAGAAGTCAAAACTTATAAACTAAAATAAAAAGAAATTTGGACCAAATCTTCCTAAAATAAACTTAAAATAATAAAATGGTGTTTAGCACCTACAAAAAAAAAAAAAAAGTGGATTCGAAAAAACTCAGACCATTTAACTACGTACAACATATTATCATGCTGCCTAGTTACTGTAGAATGTCAGGTATCTGTAGCCACATTGTTCAATTTAAACAGTAATAAAAAAAGGTGTATAGATGGTCACATTCGCGTTGCAAACAAATAAAAGTTAATTAAAGAATCCAGTGGGAAATTAGAAAAAGAACTTGGCATAAGAGAGAGATAAAAGATAATGGTGCAGATTCGGTTGTAAACACAACATAACTTATTTTAGTTTGATTCTGTCACTTTCTAAAATTTGATTAAAATAGAGACATAAACACGGTAGCTGATTAAAATCCTGGCATGTTATTTTAAGCGCTCTATGCCACTTTGACGGGATTATAATCTGCTGTTATATTTCTGTCTCTATTTTTAATCAAATTTTAGAAAGTGATAAAATTTGACTCAAATAGTTAAGCTGTGTCTACAACCGAATCGGCACCAATGTTTGACATGTCTGTCATTTTCATGAAACAAAATATACCTAGCATACGTGACACATATGCCGCGGAAAAGGCAGTCAACCTGGCAAAGATTGCAAATAAATGGCATGCCCAGCCCAGTCAACATCGAATCTTAGGTACTTGCGGACTTGCCAAGAAAGCGTCGTCGTCTCGCCTCGAAAAACTCGGCTACCTCGGCAAGGACTGTAATACAACAGCTTGCCTAGTTAACAAGGAATGTTAGGTATCTGTAGACATCATAGCTAGCGTTTTATCTGGCATGCTTTGCGTCGTGGTCTTGCCACGGAAATGTAAGTTGCCTATTTAACAGATAATGTTAAGTGTCTGCAGACATAATAACTAGTGTCTTATCGTCTGGCCACGGAAAATTAGGAGATTGCAGCTAAGATGGCTATAACAAACACAAAAGCCTGCCTAGTTAACAGGCAATGTTAGGTATCTGCAGAAATAATATCTAGTGCTTTGACAGTCCTGTGTCCTGGTCTTACCAGTGAAACGTCAGAAATCCCAGCTAAGTTTGTTTTTACAACAGGCTGCCTAGATAACAGAGAATGTCATTAGCAGACAGAATAGTGTCCATCAGTCATGCATTTTGTCAACCACAACAGCCTACCTATTCACAATGTAACCTCACCCGTAGACATCATTGTGTTCTATTAGGCATTCGTCTTCTCCTGGCAAAGATGGCGACAGGCGCCCTCCGTCACCGCCCCCTCCATAGGCCCATTCCCATCCCGAACAGAATCTTACCTGCAGACATCATGGTCAGTGTTCTATCAGGCATCCGTCTTCTCCTAGCCGCGGGTACATTGGTCATGCCCGCAAAGATGGCGACCGCGGCCGCGCCCTCCGGCACCGCCCCCTCCATAGGCCACTCCCACCCCGAACAAAACTCAAGGCGGGAATCGCGCACGTATAATGCACGGAGGAGGTGTGTGCATACCTGAAATTATATGATCTTTAAAGTTTCCTGGTGGATCCAATGTAATGTTTGTTTTAATCTTTCAGCAGCAGTTCAGACTAGCTAGGAGATTCGGCAAAACCAAACCACCTCAACTTAGTTCGCCATCCCACAGCAACCAAACCACGCACGACCAATTTGTTAAATGTAAGAGCATACCTTGAAGAGATGCGACCAGGCCGGCGTGTGATTTTTGCCAGACATCTCGCTCTGTTGATGGCCCACTGCGTCCTTATACTGCCCAGTGAGAACCGGCGGTCGACTTTCAGGGTATGCTAACTCGACCAATCCCAGGCAAACTTGACGTAACGTTCGGCAGAGGGCGCCTAGTTCGGAAAACTCAAATGCGTGGATTCTGCCACCGCCTCCACTTGTTGATCCCGTCGAACTTGTTACTGAGGAAAAATACATGTTTTGAGGGTTACAAGATTAAGTTGTCTTGAAATTACATAAATTAAAAAGAACTATCTTTCGAAAGATTATCATCTAAAATTTGACAAAAAATTTACATTAAAGCTCTTAAACTTTATTTCAAGTATGATAAAATCCTTCAAGAACACTTACAACTCATCTTCTCATCATCATCCACCTCCCGACAGAACTCCGTATCGTGCAGCGTCCCGATCAACAGCGAGAATAGGGCGCAGAACACAGCTAATGGCGCTAGCAACCTATGCACTCCTATAACCGACCCCTCCGCGCCCATCCCTCGCGACAACGCTGAGAGGAGGGGTGTAGCCGTGCCGCCGAAGGAGGATTCATGGCTCATACTGCTCAGCCATTTCCATAGGCCGCGCAGGAAGACGGGTTTGAAGGCTAGGGTGTAGAGTAACCTGTAGAAAATTAAGGGGTAAGTCTTGATGGTGAAGTGAGACAAAACAAATACAGAATTAGCTAAAATAAATAAAAGAGAGAACAGAAAGGGACAACACTGCAGATAAACTAATTATAATTCTGTCAAATAAAATAATCTGTGTAAATAAATTCCTTTGATTTTTTTAGAACTAGGATTAAAATTTGTTCGTCTATAGTGCCGTCCTTTTCTGTTCTCTCATGGCAGAAAATGACAGTTATGGTTTTATTTTAGTAAAATCGTGTTTCTGTGTAATCAGGGCCACTATCTTACCTGTATTTATGGAGCGCCATCCGATGACTTAGCAGTAGATTATGGCAGATCTCCGACATGGCGTCCAGAAACTCATCACTGAGATCGCTCTCCGTGATCTGAGCACAAGTCGTCATTATACAACGCTCCGGCTCATTCAATAACTCTATACACCTGATGAAATAATGAACAATTAAGTTGTGAGAGTGACAGCGCTATCTTAAAATTAGTAAGGAATGGTGCCTCCAGAATCTAAACCATAATACCTGGTTAGTAACTTCTGTTCTCTCACTGAAGTGGGGTTTGGTTCAGTATCGCTGTCGCTATCGTCGTCCTTGTCTGCCGCGGTTTCTTGGCTGTACAAAGCGTCCTCGTATTCATATGTTATTTGCTTATTACAAACGTTGTATGTGAGCTTAGCTATTAGTTTGAGATAGTCTAGTACGATGGGGTTGTTTGGTAGTCTTGTGTTGTTTTGGCTTCGAATGTCGTTTACTGGAAAAGACGTCAATATAAGCGGCTTATTTTAAGTAATAAATTGTTCTTTAGTACAAGCTCATCAAATGCAGCCATAAGAGTGGAAACTTAAAACTGTGATTCTACGTGAAGTCTGACGAAATGTCAAATTACTGGATTATATGCGAAATTTCTAAGGCCGATGTAATGTAATTTTATTTATATTTTACATTTACTGTAGTATATTGTACATGTCTGATCTGCCTCACTTATGCACTCTCACTAACGTAGGTCAGCTGTGCAATAAACTGTTAAATAATAATAATAAGCTTAAAAATTCGTAAAATGTAGGCTGGTTGGTATTGTCGATCAATGTGAAGCACCAACCAGACTACAGACCAAAAAATAAACCAGAGAGATTTACGTGAAATCGCAGTTTTAAGTTTCAACTTAGACTAGACGCACATAAAGCCGAAGCAAGAAATCAAGTAAGCTCCAAAAATATCAATTATCTTACAAAAGTCTGGAGGCTCCAACCCCAACACAGAATGCAACAACCAAGAATCATTGACCAGCTTCCCGCTGAAGTATTTCCTCTCATCCTGTAGACATTGCACGAGGGCGAGGAAAGGGAATTTCTTGTTCGGGTCCTGTCCTAATGATGGTATGACGAATAGTTCTACTGGCTCCGGATAGGGCTGGCAGAGGAATGTTGATGCGAACTCTGTCATTATTGTTTCGCTGAAAGAAAAATTTTGCATGTTGGCATTTTGAGGCTATTTTAAAATATTAGTACAACTGGGTTTTCTCATTTTCTATCTGCAGATATCGCCACAGAGCACAGAAGATGGATTGGATTTATCTATAACCCAAGAGAATTCCTTTTTTACATATGGGAGATAGATAAGATACATCATCTTTTTTTTTATTAGTTGGCTGGTTTTGTAGACCAGAAAGCATGTTGAAATCTAAGTCAATTCACAAATATCAGACGCAACATTATTTAGTTACAGAATATCCAAATTGCAATGTCCTCTGGTTTTAGAATCTACAAGTTGCAAAATATTTAATCAAATCCCGAAATGTCAATATTGTTTTTCCAAATTACGGAATGTCCAAGTTAGAACTAGGTATTTATAAAGAAAGATAGTTACATCATCCCTCTAATCTTAATACTATTTTCTACAGTAAAACGACTTACTTATATCCAGGAACATTAACTCTTGTGGTCAAGCTGACAGGGCGGTGTATGAGGTCTAGCAGCGCCCCGCATAGAGCGGTGGGGGGGTTCGTCGACGGACCATACAGCGGCGGGGTTCGGTCAATTATTAGATCGCGTAAGTCCTTGAAGTAGCCTAAAAAAGGAGGTGAAATTTATTTATCTAGTTCAATTTGCATTCTTCATGCAATAAAAATAAACTCCATCTTGATACTAATTAATATCAGTTCAGTATAACAACCATGAAAAAAAAAAACTTAGATTTATATAATCATTTCTAGTCAGCAATACACTCACTGATTAAACCCCTATTAGACCATGCGATATCAAGACAGACTTACTAAGACTTAGCATAGTGTAATAGGACTTAGCAAGTTAGTCTGTCTAATTAGACCGATCGAGTGGATTCGGCCGTGCTTACTTGCTTACTTGCTTGACATCGCGTGGTGTAATAAGACTTAGCACGCTTAGACCGCTCAGTCAGCGCTCATCCGCCGCACAGGACAGACGTCTGTATTTTGATTATATGGAGTAATTAATTTCAAAAGATGTTCAAAGTTAGCAACTCCTACTCTAAAGAGTCAGATGGTTCCAAAACACTCAATATTTGCATATTTGATAATTTTTCCCGCAGCAGTAAATACTTCTTTACCCATATTCTTCTTTTGTTTTTTTAATATTTATTCATACTAATAGTCGCGGTAAGAGCTACGGCAATTTTCTGGTATTTCTAAAGTTTTCCCATGACTCTTACGACAACCGTCGCTGACAGAGTCCGCCTTGCAAATGAGTTAGCATGCGGTATTCAGCACAGTGTAATAGCGAGCTTGTCTAATTAGACTGTTAGACTGTCTTAGTAAGACTGTCTTGATATCGCATGGTCTAATAGAGGCTTTACTGATCCAATGGTCATTGGACCAGTGCTTCAAAAGGCTATCTTGCTAGCTAATGAGCAGAGCAATAATAAGATTATGTAAGTAATTTACCTCTTTTGACAAGATACAAGAAAGTTTTCCCAACAGAAGTTAGTGCCTCATTGCTGCCCAGCGTATCCTCCACTGAAGAGACAGAAGTAAACACTTCAAACATCCGGAGAGGAACAGCTATGGGGACCTAGAAACAAGAAAATATTATAGGAAGGGAAGATGTAGAAAAAACAGAGTTTATTCTTTTGAGATTTGTATCTTATACATATACCGGGTGTAAGGGACAGCGTCCCGCAAACTGATAGGGGTTGCTCAGTCAACGATACTGAACAACTATAACCAGGATTTTTTTTCAGGAAATGATTGTGGTAGTTGTTAGGTTTCGTTGACTGAGCAACCCGTTTAAGTTTGCGGGACGCTGTCCCTTACACCCCGTATAGTAAAATAATATAGCTGACCTAATTTTATCACCCTATATATGTTTAAGCAGCCAATGAGCTTATTTGAATATTTACTTATTTTTTATTGTTGAATTTTTTAACTTATGTAAAATACAGAAAAGGATTGTACTTTCACTGGACATTCCTGTATGAAGGTGCCAGAGACATACAAAAACAACAAATAATTAAAATACAACTAAGAGTTAAGACCCATACATTATGATTTTCATGATTTTAATAATTTATTGTCTAAATTTCTTAGCTGTAAAATACAGTAACATACCTCAAATTCCCTTTTCAATAGTCGCAGGTGTAAAGCCAGCAGTCTCCTGATTTGAATGGAAGCACCACTTGTCAGTAGCACTTTCTTCCATTGTTTCAATAGTACTTGAGATATAGATACCTGAAATAACAGCAAGATTATACACCAAAAACCGTTATGCAGGGTGGAAAAAAAGTACTGCCTTCCTTTAAACTACAATGTTCTACTGATGATGCCAAACAACTTTCCCAAAGAAAAAAAATTTTACCTCAAAAAAAAAATAACCTTTTCTGTACAAAGATGCTCTCCTCATCTGCAATTTTGTATGGACAAGGCAAAATTTCAATTTGACATAAAATTGTGCTCTGCGAAAGTTATTTTATGTATAAAGTTAATAATAATTATGGTTCTATTCATGGTGTATGGAAATAATTACAAAAAGTTATGGAAAATTTATAAACATGTGATGCATGAGTACCATTATCATTATTTTTTTATAAAATTTCAAACTTACCAGTCTTGAAGAGTCTTTGTCAATATCAAAAAAGAAAAGTATTTTGGCCACAATGGGAATCAAGGCTTGATCGCAGTAAGCCTGGAATTCAGTCTGAGCAGGATGGAAGACATGGTCGAACTGCTCTCGCTCATGTTGTTTGCAGTGTTTCCGAGTTAGGTAGCTACGGACATATGCCTGGATTTTTATTGTAGCATTCAGTCTCCTTCTGTGTTCCTGTAAATGTAGGAAGTCATGAATTTTGCTGCTATTACAGCCTGAAAGTAGGTCATGATTTGCAAAAAAAATAAAAAAAATAGATGAGTATTAATCGCTAGTGAAATATAAATTTTCTTTTATATGGACCTTACAAGACCTAAGAACCTGCTGTAATAGTTAAGAACTGAGGTAAGACTTAGGAAAATTACTGTAATAACAAGAAATAACCTCTCGTTTCTGCCTTTGTTGTTGTGTTTGCAGTATCAACGCGTCTCGATTTGTCTGGCGCTGAGCACTCGCGCCCGCCAAATTCTGCTGGGGCTTACGCCTGAAGTCACCCTCGAACGAATACATCACTAAAAATATAATAAATAAGATCTCAAACCCCATTTTTAGGATAACTTGTAAACATCAATCAGCTGAACAGAAACAACTCCAATTTGACACACTCACCTATAGTTATTTGAAATTTTCAGTCAATGCACTTATTACATAGCAGTTTAAATATATTATCACATAACAAAATCCACGAAAATCACCACAACAACTTAATTATCGCCAAAACTTCCATGGATTTCTGTACGTGATTCGTGTTTTTGACTTTTTAGTTTTTTTTTAAATGACGACAGTTGGTCAAGCTCGTTTAGACGTCTATTCTCATTACTGTCCCCATGCATTTTTAGGGTGGATGCACACTTGGCCGCACCACGCGCGTTGGTTCGCTCCGATTTATCCCACCCAGTAGACATGCGCAAAACAGTGCATCATATTATAACATTATATTTATATTATATTACGTTACCCAAAATGTAATATCACTCGATGACATCACATTACCCGAAACATTACTTCTTGTTTTTCGTACATTTACAGCAAGCACGCACTGAGTTTTCTCCCGCCGGGAAAAAACCGCAGGCGCGGAAATATTCGCGCATTTATATCTGGAATCTCACACGATTATTTTCCGTAAGGGCGTGCAGCTTCATACAACACAGATTTTTGCGGATTGAATTCTCGCGGAAAAAAGAGCGTGCTAAGCATTATGATATGAAATGTTGTGTGATGTGATGATGAGTGAGTGAACAGAAGTGAGATGAGTGATACTACGTAATAAATGAGTATGATTCAGAAATTTTAAACGAAACGTGTAATGAATGATGCTTCAATAACACCTTGTTGTTGTAATGTAAAGTAACTCATTGACAAAGAAAGCACCAGTTGAAATCGCACGGGTCAGTTTACGGCCATATCACATAATGTTTTTTTTCTCACTCGCTCTAACTAAATATTTTACATATTTCTATTGCACCGCACATTGTCATTTGTTTGTGTGTAATCCAGCGACATCTGCAGTAGCTTGAGTGAGTGATGGTAATGTAATGGGTAATGCTTGAAGTCTTTGCGTAATAAGTAAATATATCACTTTGTGATGTGATATTACATTATAGATAGATAGATAAAGCATTTATTCGGTACCATAGTTGTTACAATAAGACTATTTTGAATTATGTATTATACATTTGTTGAAAGTTGAAAGTGAAACATGCGGTGCGTGCGGTGCTGCCAAGTGTGCGTTCACCTTAAACAGAAAAACGCTTTGTCATTATTGTCACGACTCACGATACTATTCCACGGCACTAGAGGTCAGGGGCACGTTCATGGGCGTTTGGACAGCGCAAGATTAGGGGAACTTTTCACTATGACAGTTGATAAAACCGCGTTTTGAAGGGAAAATTGAGGGGAAATTTCATCCTGACAGGTGCAAGTGCGTGCATGAACGGGGGGTTTACGCGAGCTGTCAGATTAAAAGTCGCTCTAACGGTTTCCCCTAGGTGCATGCGTGAACGCACTCCTGTGCAAACGAGGCACACCATCTGTCAAAAGGCGACCTACCAGGGGTACGTTCACGGGCGCACGGTTAGCGCAAGGTTAGGGGAACTTTTCACTTTGACAGTTGATAAAGCCCCGTTTTGAAGCGCCTGTCAGGGGAAATTTCATCCTGACAGGTGCAAGTGCGTGCATGAACGGGGGTTTACGCGAGCTGTCAGATTAAAAGTCGCTCTAACGGTTTCCCCTAGGTGCATGCGTGAACGCACTCCAGGCCTCGCCCCCCGTTGAGATCTTCTCGTTTTGTAAAACTGTTTTTGTGTGAATTTATAAATGAAAATTGTCCTAAAAACGTGAAAACTAGTATCGCAATAGCGAGAGGTTTTTTTTTGCACAAAATAGATCATTACGCTGCACCACTTGGTCGCTTTTTAGGCTAAAACCAGACCTTTAACCATGGCAGATCTAATGCTGGAAGATGAATTAGGCGAAGCGCCCCGTGTAAGTTTACTACTCAAATAATTTTACTTCACCATACTATATTAAGTGAGTATTTTCAAAGTAGAACTTCCTGTTGCAGACCTCAAGACCGTCCCTAGCCCAAGTCAAAGCTCTGATAGACTTCATTCAGAAACACCCTGACTTAGCCCATAGGAAGTTGAGGAACGGCGTCGCCCGGCCGAAAGTCAAGAAACTATGGGTACAGCTGTCCAATATTGCTAACAGTCTGGATGGGACACTCAAAACTACTAAGGGATGGATCAAGGTAAATATGCACTACCCTTTAGTTTTCTTCTTTTTATGATGGCAGATGGTCGGGTTCATTTAGAGTATAAAATATGAGTGATAATAAGATCATTATTATTTAAAGATTAAGTTGTTGTTGTTCTAGTCCTTAGATTTTGGGTACTACAAAATCTTTATTGTTATAGTTTGGGCTTTAAAATAAGTACATACCATAATGATGTGTTTAGAATTTCCTTGTCTCGCAAACGTTTTATCATATTTCTTGATATAAGAGCATTTAGGATTTCTGTTTTGTATTTTATACTGAATTTACCGATTAATAAATATTTCTTTCTTGTCCAGTTTTGGTCTGATAAAAGGAGAAGTGTGATGCTGAAGCAAAAGCAAATAGACGAAGGAAAACTGAATGACACGCTAGCTCCTATTGAACAGAGGATTTATGATTTATGTGCAGCTGTGGCACAGAATGATAAAGGACCAGCCAGTAAGTGCTTGAAATTGATTTATTTAGCTGTAATTTAGTTATGTTATATCATCACATGATAATAAAGTTAAGATGGTACAGTAGGGCAAATTTTAAATATTTTTCATTATTTGAAAGTAAAGGCTCCTACACACCGGGCCGCCGGCATGGCCGCCAGCCAGAGGCCGCGCGGCTCGAGACTTCTTAGCGCTTGGAGTTAAGGTCGAGTTTCGTGCGGGCCGATCGTTTCTGCGGCTTGTGTCGCCGGTATGCCGGCGGGCGGTGTGTAGCAGCCTTTAAATAACAAGTGGAGAAAAAAAAATAAAGCTTAAGCAAAAAATAACGTTCCTATTTTATCCCCTTCTGTTATATTTTTTGTTTTACTTTTTGTATTAACTAATATACATTTATAATTTTTCGCCAATGAAATTAAGCCTGAGCTTATTAATTATGAATATACTTTTGATCCTTAGAAAAACGGAAAGGAGTAAAAGTAGAGCCTTACAATGGTGATGATGGGGATTCCATGGATGACCTGTTTCCTGACAGTGAAGACTTGGATCTTGGTGCCATGGACAGCAGCAGACTGATTTCTGCAGAGGCTGAGGAGAGGCAGCTCAGTATAATGGAAAAGTTGGTAAGTTAACCTGACCAAAAAGTTAAATGAATCTGACCAAAAATCTACAATTCTGTAATTTTTGGTCCGATTCATATACGTAAATGAATCTGACCATGTATTTTCAGGAATCTTTCAAGTCTCATTGATATTTTGTTTTGAATCTCATAATTTTTTTATTATTTGGAATGAGTTTCCTCCTGTGTAGGCCATTGACTCACAAAAAACCAATGGAAAACAGTAAGAATTTCCTGGTGGAAGTTGTTCAGTTTCGTTGACTGAGTATCAGTCTTTGGTATGCTGTACCTTGCACCCATATAATTATGTTTTTCTATGATTGTCTCAGGTGGATGTGATGGACCAACAATCCCAGGCGATGGCCCAAATGGCGCAGGCGACGCACAACAACTCGAAGGCTTTAGAGCGACTAGCCGAAGCTGCACACATACAGGTTAGTTGTATAAACAGTCTCTGTTAAGTGGGCAATACAGCCAGTATGCATATTTATTTTTAACTTAGATATATCTGGGTACTATATGATGAAAGCTTTATTCCACAACCAAATTCTTTAGGATTGTCTTTTGCATCTCATCCTATCTATACTTAATTAATATAATTCGTAAATCTCGTAAACCTACGCTCAGTGTACGTTATATCGTCATACCATACCATAGTCAGTATCAGTCATACATAATATTTGTCGCCTTTAGGAACATAAATAAATAACCCATTCTCAACAGAAAATAATAGCAATGATTGTTATTTCATTCCCATCAGGCGCTAGCAGTGGATCGAGTTGCGAGTTCGTTCGAAAACATCAACTCCTCCGTACATGACGTCAGAAACGCTATCATGAGTATCGATTATACTATGAAGAGATGCTATACCTCATCTGCGACGCAACAGAGACAGAATTCCAATTTATTCGGCTAGAAAACTGTATAGGAATAGAGTTGGAAATGTTTCAAGTATCTGCTTCTAAAGGTACGTTCAAAAGTTAGCTCTTGTACGCTTGTTAGTAGCAAAAGATCATTATAGCGTAGCAGTATACATACGTTCTTATTTATTATTACCTACATAGCAGAGCAGCGTAAATAAATAATAATAATATCCATTTGAAACATTTCAGTTCAAGTTTCAAGATATTTTTGTCAAATAAGCTTTCTTAGATACGAAGACATCGGTAACCTAATACCTTGTGAATAAATATTATGTATAAATGATAATTATTCAAGTATACGTTTTTTACTGAACAATAGCATTGTTTATTTGTCACACCGTTATTAAGGACAAACATTGCCCTCTGTTTCGGTTTAGATCTAAAAAAAACTGAATCCAATACAGACTGCGATAACATGTCGGCTCTTTATCTTATCACCTTGTACTACTGATAATACGCGCTTTATCTACCTATATACTTGTTGCTCCATATTCCAATGAAAGTATGCGTCAGTGCATCGCAAAAATATCACCAACTAACCATAATGTTTTGGACTTCTGCCACATTAGTGCGAAATTATAAGAAATGGAGTTGAGAGTGTTGTCTTTTTTATTATTTTTTAGTAGTGTAAGTAGTGAACTCTGTCCTAAGGAGTGTGATTGTGATTTGGACAATGGGTTGAACAGGGCGACGTGTGTGGACCAACACATTGTTGGGATCGAAGTGGGAGTGCCTAAGGGTGTGCAAGTGTATAGTCTTAGCCATAATGCTATTAGTGAATTGGATAATTATTGTTTTAAGGTAAGTTCTTGTATACTTGTTTCTTGTTTACGTGTCCTTGTCTAAAAAATAATGATAGAAAGAGATGGATAACTAACAGGAAAAATGTTTCATTTTATTGTGAAAGGATTTTGAACCATCATCCTACAAACCTTTGATAAGAAAGTTTTTAGTCTAGAAACTAATTAAAAACATTTCTCGTTATTTTCTTAGTCGCAGTTGATATAGCATACCATGAAATAACTTCAAGGCTCCATAATGCAAATCTTGACTTGACAGAGTAACATCTAATTTAACGATTTACTACAGGATGTTTTGCTATATAGGGTGTTAATATAATTGCATGCCATAGTTCCTGAGCTATTTGAGTCTCGATAAAGTATGTATCACATCACATAAAAATATTTATAAAAATCCTACTAAAACAATCTTAATTATTTTTCATGTAGGAACTTTTTTTACATATTTTTATGTTATTCTTTATCGATACTAAAACACTCCCTAAGCTATGGCACAGTATTAAATTAACACCCTGTATTTTAGTACCTTTATCTTCCTTCAATTTCCAGGAAAGTGGCTACACTTCAATACAAGTTTTAGACTTGTCTTACAACCTCATCTTCTGGATTGGAATCAACGCTTTCTCTGGCCTGAACCACCTGATTCACCTGGACTTGAGCAATAACAGGTTGAGGCAGATCCCATCAGATTTGTTCTGGCACACTCCAGAATTGGAGTCTTTGGACTTGTCGGGGAATGTTTTTGAGACGCTCAAAAATGAGCCTTTCTTAATGCATGACAAATTGCAGGTAAGAATCTAACTTTGAAATCAGAGGTATTGATAATGATAAGGTTTTAGGTCTCTTTAGCTGATCCTACTTCCATGCTGGACTGGGAGTGATAGAAAACATAGAAAGTGCCAGCTGCATCTCCTCCCGGGCATGCTGTAAAAATCACCTAAGGGATTCGAGGGTTTCAGTATTGTAATTTAGGCGATGGGCTGACAACCTGTCACCATGGCAATGGACAGATCTATCTGGAATTATAGCCTTAAAACTTGTCAGACGTGGCGGAACGACCTTTTTTTAGGTCGTTTACGCTCTGCCTACCCCATTAGGGATAAAGGCGTGATTGTATGTATGTATGTTAGCTGATCTCCTAGATCAGTCTGAATCAATTCTGTTTTTCTTTTACAGATTCTGAACTTGAACAATTGCCGAATAAAGTTTTTACCAGATAGAATATTCACAAGACTACCAAACTTGAAGAAGGTGGATTTAAGTGAGAATTATATGGTCACCATGAACACAGAAGTCTTACGACCATTACGAAAGTTAGAACGATTGGAACTAAGAAACGAATTTTGGCGCTGTGGCCCAGAGTTCATCGCTTTTGAAACTTGGATCACTTCTAAGAGCATAGCATATGAGAAGCAATGTAGGAGGAAACTCCCAAAAATGTCAGAGAAAATTATTTCAGCTGTTGTTACTGATAAAAACGCTATCGACGTAGGTGACGTGTGGAACGTAAATAGTACCACTAAAACTACGACAGAAGCACCAAAGAAACCTCTAACGCCTTTCCAGAAGTTTGACAAAGAGTTCTCGTCCAGTCAAGCGTTTATATTAGGTCTGGAAATAGGTTTAGGTATAGGAATTGTAGGGACGTACATATGGTTACGCAAGTTCTGCAAGTGTGGGCAGCTGAACTGCACGCGACCTGAGACTAGGAGGGAAAGGAGGAGGCAGCAAAGAGCAGACGCCGACATGAGAACCAACTTACTATGGAGTACAGTCATCAACCCAGATTTGGAGACTCCTCCGCTATATAGAAGGCAAGTTTCCCTGCCTGATCGGAGTCCACCTTTCCCTACGTATGGCTTGCCTGGTATCGTGGAGGCGGGACTGCAAGTGGACGCTATAAGAGCCCCCCGGGCGGAGACGCCGCCGCCTCCATACAACGATTGTCGGATAAATATATGAACATTTATATCAGCCTAATATAATATGAGGATGAGACTCGTTTATGCTCAAATGGCGTCAAAAATATTGTAAAGAAACCCATATAAAGATGAAACAACTAAAAACGTGCGTGGAAGAGCTAAAGCTAGTACAAGTAACGCGTTTCTTATTTATCATCACATCAGTGTTGTGAAGTTTTGTAAAATCTAAGAAAATAAATGTTATTCATTGACAAAAATGTTGTTATGACTGTTGCTATTGTGATACACTGAATTTATTGTTACTTATTTTAGGAATTTAGTATAAGTATTATTATTTGGTATAAAAAGTCATAATATTTTGGGAAGTATCCTATCGTCTCAAATAAAATAATCTGTAAATTAATAAATAAAAACATTTTGTTATAGGGATTATTATCATTTATTCCATAACTACCATTATCACATTTGTTTTAAATATATTTTGATGATCTGTCATAATAATATAAAATTAATAATATTCTAAATCAGACTCTTTGAATTTTATAAAGTATAAACTAAAATGACATAAATTTGGGTAACTACAAAAACTTTTGTACACAAATAAACACAACCTTTCAAGATATTTTTGCTGTGTAAAATATGGCAATTTGTATGTTTTAAATAAAATAGAAAATTTAATTAATAATAAATAGCAAGTAAAGGAATGTATTAATTTGTATCAAACGATTCATTCTAGATAAGACTTAATTACATATTTTGGCTTTAAAAGGAACATGTACAAAGAAATTGTAAATAAAGGCATTTGTTTATAAAGATAAGAATAGCAAAATGCTGTAATAAAATGCTATCTAATGTAATAAGCTCAGTAAATGAAAAACACATAATTTAAACATATCAAAATTAGGTTTTTGATGTTTTATCTCGTTATCATATAAGGTATAACGTTGTCTGGTATACAGGGTGTAAAAAAAAGTACCGCGTTCCTATAAACCACATGTACTACTGATGATAACAAACAACTTTCTAGGTATTCAAGCTAATATTTTAGGACGTAATAAAATTTTGCATTGTCCATACAAAAATACAGATGAGGGGAACATCTTTGTATGGAAAAGGCAATTATTTTTTTCGAGCTTAAATTGTTGTGCTTTGGAAAAGTTGTTTGGTATGATCAGTAGAACATGTGGTTAAAAGGAACGCAGTACTTTTTTTACACCCTGTATACCAGGGTGCATCGGGTTGTTATTCGACTCGAAAAACCCTATGTTAAAAGATCTTGTGTTTAACACCTACCTACTTCATCTACATATTAACCTAACCTAAACAACAAATGTCTATAGTGCAACTATTCTAAAAAATTTATGAGATAAAATACAAAATGTCAAATGATCAAATATTAAAACTAATCTGTACAAAATCTATACTAAACTAAACATATACCATAATTTAGTTCAGGCACATCATGGCAAATCATTTCCTATATCACTCGTTTACTTACAACACGCCACACCTTAAATATTATTATAATAAAATTAATAATACATCGATGTAAGATTTACTATACATGATTACATGAGTATACACATGTAAGATTATTATATATATATTTTTTAAAGAACCCAGTTTACATCAAATCATACAAATTCAAACACAAAACTTTAATTAATTTAGAAAATATATCTGCTAAGATTTTTGAATATTAGAATAAATGCTGTGGTAGTACCTATATTTGGATTAATATACAACATGTAACATAAAGGGTATATGCAACGTGAAATGTGTGAATCTAGCCATGAAACTGAACAACTTTCCCTAAGGAACATAGGTCGAAATAAGAAAAAAAAAACCATACTAAATGCGCTATCAGCTCATGCATTATGTATGGAAGGTCAAATTTTCTTCGTTCACACCTTTCTCGATGCATATACCCTTTCTGTTACACGTTGTATTATGAATGCCATGTATTAGAATTATTCATGATTTCATACCATATTTAGGTATTAAACTTATATTAGCACTGGGATAACTCTTCAGTTTAAACCGAAACACTACAAAATACAACGTAGTTCGTTGTTCTGCAAGTTTCAAAATTAAATAGCAATGTTATTAGTTATTGTTATTACATATTAAAATAACCATACACTTTCACGTGTAAATAAGGGGTCAATTAACGTATGGCCATTAACACCACTTTTGTACAATTTATCTAATGAGGCATTTCTTTTTTATTCGAATCCTTCTATTCATAAATGTCATGTTAATACGTATAATCATACTATAAGATTTACAGTGCCACTTTATATAAGTTTGAACATTTCGATAGTTTTTTTAGGCACTGAGATTTGACAAACACTACTGTGACAAACATGTCAAATGTCGAAATCAGTTTGTTGTCCTATTTCATTGACTTTACTCATCTTTAACGGTATTTTTACCTCCCGAGTGCCGCTCTGCTATACTTGTGGTTGTGTTGTGTGTACAGACCAGACACGCTCCCTTGTGTGCGTGGCTACAGGTGTCATCATCATCATCAGCCACAACAGTCCACTGCTGGACATGAGCCTCCCCAAAATTGGTGGTATATGCCATACTCACCACGCTTGGCAGGCGGGTTGGTGAGCGCAGTACAAGTTTTCCATTCACAGGGAACGCTGCTGCCCATTCCCTGGATTTATGCCTTAGTCGCCTTTTACGACACCCGCAGGAAGTTATGGGGTGATGCTATTCTAACCCGGCACCACACTGCGCGCGAAGGTACATTTACACACACAAGTATGGCAAAGCGGCAGTCGTGAGATAAAAATACTATACAATCAATCATTATTAACAATTTGTATAACCTGGACATTCTGTATCACGCTCATACTCCCAGATAAATGCATTAGATCACCTCACATCTCGTCGATGTCCAAGACCAGTTGGCTGATGTTGACATAGTCGGGATGCTGTGAGAATACGTCTACTAGTTTGCTGAAGGTGGGTCGGTTGTCAGGGTTGTAGGCCCAGCAGTCCAGCATTACTTGATAGATCTCCTCCGGGCAGTCTTCCGGCCTTTCTAAGCGTTTCCCACTTTCTACGATTTGTATTGCCTGCAAGAAAGGAGAATTATTAGTGTTTGAAAAGACGTGTAGATTCGATCTGGCTAGTCGGTCGAAAGTTCATGGAATCTATATGGAGCCTTTTAGGGCCCATGACAGAAGTACAGACAACGGCCAACGCATTTTATAACCACCTGCCTGTGCGTTTATGTCCCGAATACTATCGCAGTTATTGCGCTACAATCTAAGGCTAGCTACACCTAAAATTAAGGTGTGAGTCCAACTGATGTATTTGGAATGAGGTTCGTAACGTCGTCTAAGGTCAGGGATATTGAAAATAAAATGACTAATACGAAGTAGAATGAACTGATGAACATGAGTCATCCTAATAAGGGTCAATCGATATTCAAGTCATTGCACTAAACTAAAAAAAAATACTTGTAAACAGAATAGTACACTACTAGCAAACTACTAGTCAATGGTCCAGATTATTTTATCAGTGTTGTTTCAAATTTTACAGACAGTTCTGTGTTTGAACGATAAGTATCTATGTTGTCGTGTAGTTTTAAGAACAAAAACAAGTTCTGACTTCTGACCTACATTTGTATCATTGGCCCGATGATTTATATTTGTTGGATTGTAGGGATTGGCCAATGACCCTTAGATACATAAAATCACTCCTCTTTGAAGGGAGAGGGAAGTGAGGGCCGGGAGGGAGAGGTAAGTGACGGCTGGGAGGGAGAGGGAAGTGAGGTTGAGAAAGGGAGAAGGAAGTGAGGGCCGGGAGAGGAGGGAAGTGAGGTACGATATCTTACTTAATGTGGCTTTGCTTTTCCGGACTGGACGAAGTCTGCCGGGTCCACTAGTAAATATATATAACAATAGGTGAATTATACTGACCTCGATGCCCCGTATGTCCCCATAAGGTTGCTTGCCAAAGCTGAACATCTCCCAGAGCGTCACTCCATAGCTCCACACATCGGAGGCATGGCTGAAGGTCCCGTAGTTGTATGACTCGGGCGCGTACCACTTGATGGGCCACTTGCCGCCTCTGCTCGCTTTGTAGTAGGAGCTGTCCGTGGACAGTGCTCGGGAGAGACCGAAGTCGCTTATTTTTGCTTGGTGTCTGAAATTAAGAAGAAATGTCAAAGATTTAGGTTTCAGCGAAAAGTATCTTCTGTGTAGAATGAAATGGGACAGAGTCCAATAGTGACCATTGGGTTATATGGAGCCCTATGCGAGTATTAAAAATATCTGACCTAACTTTGAGGTGTGAACCTATCCATAAAACGGAACAAGTTTTCCTAAGGAACATAGGTCGAAGTATGAAATAAATAATTGGCCCTCCAATACAAATGGCGTCAGCGGTTTGGACTATTTTGTATGGAAGGGCCATTTTATTCATACTTCAACCTATATTCTTTATGGAAAGTTATTCAATTTCATGGGTTAGTGGTTTACCCAGGTTCATAGCTTAAAAATTAATCAGCAATTTTTTTCTACTCCCCATATATTATAGGTGATGTTTATCGCTTACCTGTTGACAAGTAGTATATTCCTAGCGGCTAAATCCCGATGCACGAAACGTCGTTTCTCTAAGTATTTCATCCCCGCAGCCACCTGACATGCCCATAGCCGTAACTCGTAGCCAGGAGATACTTTGTCCCCATGACGTAGAAGGTATTCTAGTAGGGACCCTAGAGGAACTAATTCTTGGACCATTGCTAAAGGTGGGCCCTGGAAGAAACAAGAAAAAAAATTAAAGATTTTTTTCTTTAGGAAATGAGTAAGTTACTTCCATGCTGGAATGGGACTGGGAGCTAAAGAAAAACATAGAATGTGCCAGCTGCATCTCCTCCCGGGCATGCTGTAAAAATCAGCTAGGGGATTCGAGGGTTTCAGTATTATAATTTAGGCGATGAGCTGACAACCTGTCACTATAGCAACATACAGATCAATCTGCAATAACCCTCAAAACTTGACGACGTGGTGGTACGACCTTTGTTTAGGTCGTTTACGCTCTGCCTACCCCAATAGGGATAAAGACGTGATTATATGTATATAATATATGTATGTAAATTTGTGGAATTAATAAATTAATAAGAAGACAAAAATAGATCTTCGAGTGACACTTAAAAATCAAAACACGTTTAGTGAAGGCACAGTATAATATATGAGTCTGACGTAGCCAGAACGTCAGACTATTGAATTATACTGTGGTGAAGGTACGTTTAGCATCTTCAACATTTCGTTGCAGAGGGAATTTTTGACATTCTCTGCTAACTTTGAGCTTACCAAGGAAACGCCAATGAGCCGCACTATACACCGATGCCTCAACGACATCATGACTTTAGCTTCCGACAAGAACTCCTTCTTATTAGTCTCGGTATGTTGCACGTGCAGTGTCTTGACCGCCACTTGTACCGGCGGGGAACCATCTGATGGAGTGTATGTGGCTCGAAGGACTGATCCGAATTCGCCTTCGCCGAGCACCGCGCCTAAGGTCAGTTCGCTCATTGGAATGAATTCTGCGAACAAAATAGAAAAGTTGAAATGATTTTTGTATCGGGCAAATTAAAACAAAAGTCTGAATCTTGGACGCCCACTGATATTCGGCACAGAATAGAGAAAAATGGTGCACTTTAATGTCGGAGGCCAAGATCCACTTCGGGTCGTTAAGCCAGCGGAGTAAGTAAGTATAAGTCAGAATTTCAATCTGTTACTGCTTCTACCTATCTTGGGACCGAAGTCTAGAGGTCTTCAAAGCACCAAGTAAATCTCTGACAGTAACGATCGAAGACAGTAAACAGAGTTAAATTGTGACAAGTTAGTACAGAATGTTCATACATTTACTAGCACATCTCAAAATAATATCAAAAGGGAGTTCATTATTGTATTAGAACGGGTCTGAGCGCGGTTGGTTAAACTTGGTATTTTGAGATAAATACCTTTGCCCGATACAAAAATCATTTCAACTTTTCTATTTTGTTCGCAGAATTCATTCCAATGAGCGAACTGACCTTAGGCGCGGTGCTCGGCGAAGGCGAATTCGGATCAGTCCTTCGAGCCACATACACTCCATCAGATGGTTCCCCGCCGGTACAAGTGGCGGTCAAGACACTGCACGTGCAACATACCGAGACTAATAAGAAGGAGTTCTTGTCGGAAGCTAAAGTCATGATGTCGTTGAGGCATCGGTGTATAGTGCGGCTCATTGGCGTTTCCTTGGTAAGCTCAAAGTTAGCAGAGAATGTCAAAAATTCCCTCTGCAACGAAATGTTGAAGATGCTAAACGTACCTTCACCACAGTATAATTCAATAGTCTGACGTTCTGGCTACGTCAGACTCATATATTATACTGTGCCTTCACTAAACGTGTTTTGATTTTTAAGTGTCACTCGAAGATCTATTTTTGTCTTCTTATTAATTTATTAATTCCACAAATTTACATACATATATTATATACATATAATCACGTCTTTATCCCTATTGGGGTAGGCAGAGCGTAAACGACCTAAACAAAGGTCGTACCACCACGTCGTCAAGTTTTGAGGGTTATTGCAGATTGATCTGTATGTTGCTATAGTGACAGGTTGTCAGCTCATCGCCTAAATTATAATACTGAAACCCTCGAATCCCCTAGCTGATTTTTACAGCATGCCCGGGAGGAGATGCAGCTGGCACATTCTATGTTTTTCTTTAGCTCCCAGTCCCATTCCAGCATGGAAGTAACTTACTCATTTCCTAAAGAAAAAAATCTTTAATTTTTTTTCTTGTTTCTTCCAGGGCCCACCTTTAGCAATGGTCCAAGAATTAGTTCCTCTAGGGTCCCTACTAGAATACCTTCTACGTCATGGGGACAAAGTATCTCCTGGCTACGAGTTACGGCTATGGGCATGTCAGGTGGCTGCGGGGATGAAATACTTAGAGAAACGACGTTTCGTGCATCGGGATTTAGCCGCTAGGAATATACTACTTGTCAACAGGTAAGCGATAAACATCACCTATAATATATGGGGAGTAGAAAAAAATTGCTGATTAATTTTTAAGCTATGAACCTGGGTAAACCACTAACCCATGAAATTGAATAACTTTCCATAAAGAATATAGGTCGAAGTATGAATAAATAATGGCCCTTCCATACAAAATAGTCCAAAC